>PVLD010020407.1:0-34001 GCA_004027595.1 Dinomys branickii
TCCCAATTATTGATTCTTTGAAGTGTTTCCCTTGCAGCTTCGTTCTTGTTCATGAACTCTCTGCCTACTCCTATGTCTTCCAGATTTTTACCTACTTTGTCTTCCAGTAGGTTTAGAGTTTCTGTTTTGATGTTGAGGTCTATGATCCATTTTGACCTGAGTTTGGTGCATGGTGATAGACTGGGGTCTATTTTCAGATCAGGTATGTGACGATGGGGGCGGTGCTGTGTCTCAGGGCAGGGGCAGGCAGAGAGAAGATGAAGAAGGGGAGGGGGCAAGGAAGAGGAGGGAGTGGGGTCCCCATAAGGCGGGGGGGCCTTCTGGGTTAGCCTGAGGCAGGGCAGATGGCCAGCACGGAGGGGGATCGTCCAGGGGCTTCAGGAAAAGGGAAGAGATGAAGGAAGGTGGTCATCAGGCGACCCACAGGGCAAGGCAGGGGATTTAGCCAGGAGGATTTGCTGGGGGAGCAGGAGATGCAGAGGTGGGGGCAGTCATGGAGAGCAAAGAACGCCTGAACATACAGGACTTCGGACCATTTTTTGTTGCAGTGACAGAAATTGTCAAGGTCGCGGAGGATGTTAAAATCTAGAGTGCCCCGGGGGGCCCGGATGGACCCATTGTCCAGTTTATAATAGGGCCAGAGGGTTTGGCAGAGGAAGGTGAGATGTTTGACTTTGAGAACAGAGAGGCCGAGAGGGCCGTGGAGAACAGCCTTGAGGCGCTGAAGGACCGAAGTGTCACAGGAGGAGCGAGAGGGGGAGGTCCCCATGGTTAGGAGGAGCAGAGGCGGGAGAGGATGAGGAAAGGAAGAGAGGTGATCC
This sequence comes from Dinomys branickii, assembly GCA_004027595.1. Taxonomy (NCBI): domain Eukaryota; kingdom Metazoa; phylum Chordata; class Mammalia; order Rodentia; family Dinomyidae; genus Dinomys; species Dinomys branickii. The sequence goes on from PVLD010020407.1 coordinate 822, forward strand.
CGGCTGACCACAGGAAGTCCCAAAGGGACTCAGAGGACTCAGCCCCCTGAGCGGACATCTCCGGTCGGAGGGGGGTCGACAGGAGTGGGGAGGACAATCTGGCCTGTGGACATGTCTTTGGGAGAGAGTCAGGGGGCATGAAGCCCAGGAAACAAGCAAACTTTCCTCAGGGCCGGGAGTCAGTCAGGATCTGGGAAGGAAAGAAACCAAATGAGGGAAGGAGGGAAGAGGATACAGAGGAGGAGAAAGGGATAACAGATGAACTGGTCAAAAGTGAAGTTCCAGAAGGTGCCCTGAAAGTGTTCGAGAAGCCAGTTAACGAGGTCCTGAGCGGAACAAAGGGGCTCGGGTCGGGAGGAAGGGTTTGAGGGCAGCACAGCAGAAAGAATAGAAGTTACGTTCTGAGAGAGCAACAGAGGGATCAGGGTGACAAGGGAGGGGCTGGACTCTGAGAACAGATTAGGGGGCGGGCGAGAGGGGCCTCAGTGGAGGCATAGGATGGAAGACACAGCTGAAGAACAGTGGTGTGTCTGGATGCAGGCTTCAGCATGGACCAGGTCCAGAGCTCGCAGTCTGCTCAAGGCGGTCGGTCGGCTGTGGACCTGGGGAGGGGTCCCAAATTGGGAGGGACTGGCTGGAGCCTTGGCGTGGGCACCAACTGATTGGACAATTAACCAGCTCTAGGTTGAGGCAACCCGCACAAACCAGACCAGACCATCTGAGGTGAGGATTTATTACAGCGCAGGCATGAGGAGCAGGCTGCCCAGCAGACCAGCATGGCTGCGAGCTGTGTAAAGCGTGAGGCTTTTAAGGTTTTTCTTCTTGGGGGGAGCGTGTTTACGGGCCATTGTAGCTGACCAGCAGCACATCTGGTCCCTGTGACACCCTCGCAGTCTGGCCAGTCTAGAGAGCCGAGCAAGATAAGGGCAGGGGTGGCCCGTGCAGGCTTGCCCATTCTGCGAGGGGGGAGACCAGATTGAGGCCGTTTTTTTCTCTTGTGAAGGGCGGGGAGCTTTGGAGCAATTGAGTGATTTATCATTAATTATCTGAAATAACAAAAGATACCAAGTCATCTTCTAAAGCAGAGGTGAAAAGTCAAAAAGTAAGTACAGAGCTTCAGGCTTCAGGAAGCTCAGGCCTATTGTTACTATTACACCCAGCCCACTACAAAGCCAGCGGTAGACCGTGCCTCGGTGCCTCGGTGACTCTCTCAGCCAGAACACAGTACCCAACCCCAGCAATTTAAAGGAGGAGTCTATTGTGGCTCATATGCTTAGAGGTTTCCGTCCGGGGGGGGGCAGCTGGCTCCAGGGCAGAATGGCTGTCGGGGGTGGTGTCAGGGAGGAAACTGCTGGCATCCATGTGACAGCCACTGAGCAAGCAGCCTGGGAGGGAGGGAGCCCTGCCAGGTGGTGCCCCAGGCCACCTCTTCAGAGCAGATCCCACCTGCTAGCCTCACGTTTAGCTCTAGCATGCCGTGACTCAGTTCCCCTTCCAGAAGCCCTGAGCACCTGAGACTCTGGGGACATCGAGGTGTAAACCAGAACACAGTATGCAAATGAATGGCCACAGCCAAGTGAGGTGGTGCACACCCATAATCCCAGCGTACAGGAGGCTGAGGCAGCAGGATCGGTGAGTTCAAGCCCAGTCTGAACTGCACGAGAGCCTGCCTCAAAAAAGAAGTAAATGCGCAGCCATAGTTGTGTTGTTCTAGTAAAACTCTATTCACAAGATCAGTTTGCCAAACCCTGTTCTAGTGTGACTTTCAAAAATGACCATCTCAAATCCATGTATAATTCACCTGTCTCCCTCAGCAACTGTTTTTAAGGGAAATAAACATTGCTGCCAGATTTTTTTTCCCTCCATAAACTATTTTTAAAAACTAAAGCAGAAGTCAAGGTGGTGACACACCTGAAATCCCAGCACTTGGGAGGCTGAGCCGGCAGGATTGCTATGAGTTCAAGGCCAGCCTGAAACTATATAACAAGACCCTGTCTCAAAAAAAAAAATTTTTTTTAAAATACTGAAACAGAGCCAAGCACCATGATATGCACCTGTCATCACAGCTACTTAAGAGGCTGAGGTAGGAAGGGCACATGCGCTGGGATTACAGGCATGTCCCACCGTGCCTGGCTACGTTCTCTGTCTTGATACGGATTTTGGTTACATAAATATATTTATCACATTTTCCCAGGTGTGTATATTTGTACATTTTATTGTATATAATTTTACATGAAAGAGAAAAATTTGTTGACAAATACTTCTAAACCATGATAAATCTTCTTGGTGACATATTTAGGGAAAGTATTTTTCTATCTGCAGTTTTCTTGGAACTATACCAGAAATGAGATGGGCATTCAGGGAAATGTGACAAAGCAATTATAGTAAGGTGTCAATGCTAGACTGTAGGTACTAAGCACACCAGTGTTTACTAGAAAACATTTTGAAACAACATATTTTTAAAAGCAAGCAGGCTATCCTTCAGTTTAGGAAATACTTGCGGAAATAGTGAAAGGTAAACTCAGCATCTGCCATTTCCTTTCTAATGATTGGGCATTTTTTGAGTATATATTGAAATACAGAAAGCAGATTTTAGGAGAACCTCTTTTTTGTTTGTTTTATGTCTTTTTGAGACACAGTCTCATTATGCAGTTCAGGCTGGCCCTGAGCTCGCTGTGTAGCCCAGTCTGGTCTCAAACTCCCAACAATCCTGCTACCTCAGCCTCAGTGTTGGGATTACAGGTGTACGCCACCACACCCAGCAGGAGAACATCTTAAGAATCAGGCTGGGAGTATAGCTCACTAGTTGTTGAGTGTTGACCTAGCATGCCTAAGGATCTGCATTACACCTCCAGCACCTCAAAAAGGGGATAAAAGGGTCAGAGTAAAGTGGATTTAACAAGACCCTACACTCTCCCAGTAGTGCTTCTCCCAGGTTAGTTCTACAAGAGAGTTGGCCAGGATTATTAATGGGATCCAATGCTTACCTTTGACTTTTCTGGAAGTTTGACATTTTCAAACTAAAAAGGATTTTAAAAGATCAGAAGCAATCACCTGCCGGGTGTGGTGTGCACACCTGCATTTCTAGTACTCAGGAGGCTGAGTCAGAAGGATGGTTGAGAGTTCGAGACCAGCCTGGGCTACAAAGTGAGCTCAAGGCCATCCTGAACTGCATAATGAGACCCTGTCTCAAAAAGACCAAAAAAAAAAAAAAAGTACCAATAGAATTAATTCTGGCTGGGGATGTACAAGATAAGTTTGCCAAACCCTGTTGACTTTCAGAAATGACCATTGCAAATTCATGTATAATTCAGCTGCCTCCCTAAAGGAGGCTGAGCCAGGAGAACTGCACAAGCGCCTGCCTGCCTTAGCAAGCATGAGGTCCCAAGTTCAATTGCTGGTACTCCCCCCAAAAAGAAAAAACAAAAAAGAGAAGCAATCATCTAGTAACAAGGTGCTAAAACTGTATTTTCCCATTGGTTTTGAAATCTAGGCAAACCTGGCTAGTTGTGTTGGCACACACCTGTGATCCCAGCACTTGGGAGGCCAATAGAGGAGGATTGCTGAAAGTTTGAGGCCAGCATGCACTACACAGTGCATTCTCAAGACCAGCTTAAACTACAAAGTGAGACCTTGTCTCAAAAGAAAGAGAAAGAAAGAAAGGAAAGAAAGAAACAAGGGGGAGGGAAGGAGGGAGAGAGGGAAGGGGAATTCTAGGCGAAGCTAAAGCTAAATTGCAAAAGCAATTACAAGATCAGCTAAGAGACTAAGTAATAGGAGTGCAGGTACTAATTAGTAAGCACTTTGGCTTTACCTTAACAGAACAGAGACTTTCATGAGGCTGCTACCATTGTTGTCTAGACCAGTGCTAGGCGGCTGAAGCTAGATTCTGCCTTTCTCTGAACACTAGTTTTCTCATATAAGGACAGGCCTCCTGAAAAAGAAACCTTGTGATGCCTCAGGCTGTCCCCTCACGCATGTCTGTGGAGTAGTCACGTGCAGGATGTGGTTACCCGTGCAGTGTGAACACTAGAAGTTAGGCAGATCGGTATCTCTAGGCCTGCCCAGCTTAAAAGCTTATGGAAGATTTAACCCTACCTCCCTCAAATAAGTAAATATATTTGCAGCAATTTGAGAAAAATATATATAATAAGGTACTTTGCAGTTAATGGGTGGCCTTACTTGTAGCTGTATGACCATCTCTTGCAGTTTCTCAGGTCAATTTGAAAGCAAGCATCAACAACAGACATTATTGCAGATTTCTCTGAACACATTTGTGGATAACTTCTTAGTAATAAACAGCTCTCAAGCAAAGAACAGCAAGTACTGGACAAGTCTGAGTATCAGAAAAGGAAAAGCACTCTTTCAAAGAAAGCCCAGAGAGTGGACCTCGAGGTGCAAGAGGGTTTATCTTTGGGTTTGCAGGACTAGAGATTGTCTCTGTACTGTGCTGCCCCTCCACCCCCTTTTTTATTATTTATCTTGACAGGGTCTTGCTGAATTTCATAGGCTGGACTAGAATTTACAGTTCTCCTGCCTCGGCCTCCAGAGTGCCAGTGTCTTTTTTTTTTTTAATTACTTATAACCATTCTTTTCTGATGGCCTGCCTTTGTCCAATCAGATTGACCTTATCTGTCAATGGATTAAATGCTTAGCAGATTAATAATAGAAACCGCAGACCTTACCAGCAATGTTCCCTGCTTGTGATACACAGAGGCAAATCTGAGTGCACGTACTTACCTATATTTCAAAAACATGTAACTATTAACTACTAAAAAGAATTAGAATGTTCTACTTACATTCCAAGTTTAGAGATTTCCAAGCTGGACCTGAGGAGGTCTTCACAGCCTAGTTGGTCACTGGCACACTTAGGCAGCAAGGCCTGTAGACCTCACACCGGGATTCCAGCTGAAATGCAAACAGCTGCGGGGGCACCCAATGTCAAGGATTAGCATTTGATTGCACGGATGATACGCATTGATATTTAACAAGTTAGAAATAAGAGCTAAACTTCGTTTTGTCTTTTTGAGACAAGGTCTTACTATGCAGTTCAGGCTGGCCTTAAGCTCACTGTGTAGTCTCAGACTCGCAAGGATCCTCCTGCCTTGGCCTTCCGAGTGCTAGGCATACAGGTGTGCGCTACCATGCCCTGCTAATAAGAGCTAAACTTGTTCAAGTATTTCTTCCTTTTTAAAACCAACAATGTCTTTTTATGAAAATACAGTGAGAAGTGTGATATTATTGTAGATTTTTGCACTTCTACTTGACTCAGAAGTCAGCTACTGTTGACCTGTCTGCTGGTGTATTCGGTGTTTTCTGGGAGTGCATGTCATATACCCGCCTTCCAGGAAATGCCACTGTACACTTCTGAGAGACTAAGAGGGAAATAATGTTTAGTATTATTAAAATGATTTGCACCTCACAGATACCCTGAAAGATCCCAGGGCTCCAGACCACACTTGAAGAGCACTGCTGAACCGCCAGATACTGGGAAAGCTTACAGCTCTGTTCTTTCTATCGGAAACAGACACGTGTGTTTGTCGTATTTTATACTCATTAGATAAAGCCTCCGCTGCAGTTTCTGACAGATGATGATCTGTGAATCCTTAAGACTGTGGTTTGAAATTGGCTGCCCTTTGTCCCCTCCTTCCCTCAGGTGTGTTTGGTGTCAGAAAACGGCGCATGACGAGTGCATGAAGAGCAGCTTGCAGCGCGAGGAGTGCGACTTTGGGGAGTTCGGGAACCTCATCATCCCACCAGGCTACATGACCGCCATCAACCAGCTGCGTAAAAACAAAGACACAGGCTATGAAGTGGTAATTAGAGCTTATTTTTCTTACACGAGTAATTTTTAAAAAGTTATTTGGCAGTGTGTGAGCTAACTGTACATAATAAGGAAAATCGGGGACGGGGTGAGCACGAGAGAAGCAAGGTCTCTCGTGTGCAGGCTCAGATGCCCTCTGATGAATGGGATCGGCATGTATATCTAAAACAGGCCAATAAAAGAAAATTTAAAAATCAAAAAAATAAAATATACCAGTACAAAAGAAAAATTACATAAATCAATTTTTAGAAAAAGAAAAATCAGGACCAGAAATAAATTTTAGTAGAAGGTTTAACACCAAAGGGAGATATAAAATGTCATTATGGTAATCCATGAAATCCGACCCAGTTCTTAGAGATGTGTTGCAGATTTTGGTTCTTGAGTTCTCTCATGCAGAGGAAAATTGGAAAGGTCCTAGTGATCTCTAAACTGCTGCTGTTAACCCTCTATTTAAACACTGAAGATTTTGGCAGGGCTTGCAGTACAGACATATGTGTATGAAAATTGGTGTAAATACGTCTCTCAGTCTTTAGCCAGTTCTTAAGGAATAATCACAAAGTTTTAACAGCTTTAGTCAAGTATGGCAGTGCACGCCCCTAATCCCAGTGTTCTAAGGGGCTAAAGCAGGAGGGTCAGAAGTTCAAGTTCTTCCTTGAGAACTTCACGAGGCTCAAGGGCTAGGCAGGAGCTCAGTATGAATGCTTTGGGTTCAGTCCCCAGAACTGCACCACGCCCGCCCCCCGCCCGCCAAAAAAAAGAAGGAATATTTTACAGATTTATTTCACACTTGAATATGCCAAAATGAACTGTTTTCCTTTACAATTAAATTATACTTTTTTCAAGTTAAGAATTTATATCTTCAGGGCTGGGAATCTAGCTCAGCAGCACAGCACCTGCCCAGCAAGCATGAGGTCGTGAATTTGATTCCTAGTACCAATATATATATATTGGTATATATAGATATAGATCTTCAGTGTTATCTTTACTGCTATTGCTGCAAGACAAAGATGAACTTTAAATTTGGGGGGGGGGTACCAGGGATCAAACTCAGGACTTTGCACTTGCCAGGCAGGCAGTTATGCCACTGAGCTATATCCCAGCCAGATGAACTTTAAATTTTGAGTTGGGGGGTGTTACTAGAGAGAGGCTGACTCAGCATGTAGTCCAGGCTGCCCTGGAACTCCCAGCAGTCTTCCTGCTTCAGTTCCCAATACTGAAATTACAGGTATGCACCACTTTGCCTGGTGCTTTTAAAAAAAACTTGGGAGGTAGAGTTTGAGTCAGGGTCAAGATAATCCCATCATCTATGTGCCAGTATGCCAGAATCTGAAACACTTCTGGTTCCATGCATTTCACATAGGAGATACTCAACGTGGTGCTTCAGGTGTTTGAGCCCTGCAGTTATGTGAAAAAGATAAATGACTTCTGGTTGAGTTAGAAGCAGAATTAGAGCAGTGAATGACAGTTACTGAGTGACAGATTTTCAACTCAAGTCCGAACTTTCTGCTAATTTGATTTAGCAGTTGAATGGGCTGTCTTGTGAGTGAGTTCCCTCCTCGTGTGAGTATCCGTGCAGATGGGGGATGACTAGCGAGAGTGAGGCAGAAGAGAGCCCTACGGTGAGCGGAAGGTTAATCTCCGAGGTCCTCTTCCATTCTTAGATAGAATTCCTTGATTTGCTTGCTATATTGGCATAGTTCTTACTTCCGTAAATTATCTCATGATAGTTATCAAAAGAGTAAGAATAGATTGTGTTTGCCGTCTCTGAACTACTAAATACTTTCCGTTTACGTTAATTTTTTTCAGCCAGCGTCCAAGTTTGGAAAGCAGTGGACGCCATTAATCATCCTGGCCAACTCTCGCAGTGGGACTAACATGGGAGAAGGACTACTGGGAGAATTTAGGATCTTGTTAAATCCAGTCCAGGTAACCAAAGGGAAAACTTTCCTTCCTTTAGTAATCTTCATTTTAACCGTTCTGTCCTTAAAACGCAATAGTTATTACTGTTTTAAGTCACTAATCACCTAGGTATAGGAAAGAATAATTGTAAAAGGATTAAGCCATTCAGGCATGTGGAAAAACAAATCAAATCACCTAGCAATCCCCCTTCCAGGAGTCTTCCCAAGGAGTATGAAAACATGTCCCACAGACTTGCCTGCATATGTTCATAGTAGCCTGCAAGTAGAAATAGCTCAACTGTCCATTGAGTGGTGGGCGGATAAAGAATATACCCATACAGTGGACTATTACTCAGGGACATACGGGAGCCAACCGTGTATTGCAGCACGTGAACTTCAGAGAACACTGTGCTGAGTGCAAGGGACCACACACTGCATGCTTCCGAATGTGTGCCTTCCCAGAAAGGTGGACCCATAGAGACAGTAGATTGTTTTCCTGAGGCTGGAGCTAGACTAGGGAGTAACTGTAGAGAGGTGTGGAAGGATGTTACCAAAGTAACAGAATATTCCTGGTGCTTATCTGTAATGATCCCAGTACTCTGGAGGCTGAGATGGGAGTATCACTGTGAGTTTGAGACCAGCCTGGGCTACAAAGTGAATTCAAGACTAGCCTGAACTGTGGCATAGTGGAAACCCTGTCTCAAAAAGACAAAAAAAAAAAAAAAGGCCCTATAAAATGTGTGTACTGGTGTACTGTTTCCTTAATAGTGTAAATATTTTTCACTGTTGGAACAAAGTCCTAGTAATTGCATACCTATATATCTTACGACTAAAATAATGGATCACATATGTCATAACTTATCCAGTTTGTATTATAAATCACACCATATGTCTTTTTTTTTTTTCTTTTTTGAGACAGGTTCTTTCTATGCAGTTCAGGGTGGCCTTGAACTCACTTTGTAGCCCAGGCTGGCCACCAACTGGCAGTGATCCTCCTGCCTCAATCTCCTCAGCGCTGGGATTATAGATGTGCGCCACCACGCCTGGCTTACACCAAGTCTCTGTGTTGCCCAGGTTGGGATTGAATTTGGGATCGTCCTACCTCAGCCTCACAGAATGCTGAGATTACAGGCACGCACCACCACACCCAGGTATTTTTGTCACTCGAAATCATTTTCCCAGGCCAGGCATGGTGATGCATGCCTGTAATCCCAGAACTGTGGAGGCTGAGGCAAAAGGATCACTGTGAGTTCAAAGCCAGCCTGGGCTACATAGTGAGTTTAAGGCCAGCTGGAACTACATAGCAAGACCTTGTCTCCAAAAAAATAAACAAAGAAAACTATTTTTCTAGGGTCATTTATGGGTATTAAGGGCCTTACACTTCTTTTATATTTTTGCAAAACTGTTTCCCGTAAGTCTGTAGTAACTTATACTAATGGTAGTGTTTTAAAAGCCAATATAGGCCAAGAGGTGTGCCTCATTGGTACATGTGAGACCATAGGTGTTATCTGTCTCTCGCACCACACACACAAAAATTACAGCCAGGAATGGTGGCACACACCTATAATCCCAGTGCTCAGGAGGCTGAGGCAGGAGGATCGTTGTGAGTTTGAGACCAGTCTGGGCTACAAAGTGAGCTCCAGGCCAGCCTGAACTGCATAGCGAGACCCTGTCTCAAAAAGACAAAAAAAAAAAAAAAAATGAAACTAGTAAAAGGCAAGTGTGGTTTGGTGTGAACAGAGAGAAGGTCGTGTGACACAGTAAGCCGCTGGATTTGTATGTCAGCACTCAGTGGCCTCCAGAGTGACAGGCAGGTGACCTGACCTTCCTGTGCGCAGTACCCTGGGTAGTGTGGCAGATGAGCCCCAGGGAACGTAGAGCATGGCCCGGGGCCTGGCTGGTGCCCCCGCTGTCACCTAATCCCCTCTCGGCTCAGCTACAGGAGAGTCATCCCCTCAGCTGCAGGACAGCATTGGATAAAAATAATTTTTTTCTTGTTCTTTCATTTCTAGGTTTTTGATGTAACTAAAACTCCTCCTATCAAAGCCCTGCAAATTTGTACTCTTCTTCCCTATTATTCAGCTCGGGTCCTGGTTTGTGGAGGGGACGGAACTGTGGGCTGGGTCCTGGATGCAGTTGATGAGATGAAGATTAAGGTATCCACCTTTAAGATCTGACTGGGGCTGGGGCTGGGGCATCGCTCAGTGGTACAGGCCCTGGCTGGTGGCCACCGTTATCCGGCACACACACGGCCTGGCTTCTGTCCACAGCAAAACTGCAGAATCATTTCTAAAATATACAGTGTTTTTTATTCAGGAGAATATTAGAAGACATTGCCATTTTGAGTAGTATGAGCATGTGATTAAGCACTTAACGCAACCTACAGTTTATTTGTGTCTCTATTGGTTTGTTCTCTACCTTTTACAAAATATTATGACACTGCTGGCGCAGTGGCCTGTAATCCCAGCACTCAGGAGTTTGAGGCCAGCCTGGGCTACAAAGTGAGCTCAGGGCCAGCCTGAACTGCATAGCAAGACCCTGTCTCAAAAAGACAAAAAAAAAAATTATGATGCTATAACTAGTCTAAAAGAGAAGTCTGAACTATATCTTTCTTGCTCCAGGGACAAGAAAAATACATTCCACAGGTCGCAGTCTTGCCTCTAGGAACAGGCAACGATCTGTCCAATACACTGGGCTGGGGTACAGGTTATGCTGGAGAAATCCCAGTTGCACAGGTGTTAAGAAATGTAATGGAAGCAGACGGAATCAAACTAGATCGGTAAGGTACACTTTGCCAAAAAGTCTGTTTCTTGTGTTTTCAGAATATTATTTGGCTCTAATCCTAGCACTCAGGAGGCTGAGGCAGGAGGATTGCTGCAAGTTCAAGGCTAGCCAGAGCTACATAGTGACTTCAGAGCCAGCCTGAACTGCATAGTGAAACTGTCTCGCAAGACCAAAAATAAATTATATGTAGATTACATATAATTTATCTATGCATAAATTTTATATAGTTATGTATCTGTGTTATATATAGATATAGAATATATGGAATTATATGATCTAACATATAGATATATACCAAAGTAAATTATATAGATTACATATAATGTATCTATGCATAAATTTTATAGTTATGTATCTGTTATATATAGATATATAATATATGGAGAGAATTATATAATCTAACATATAGATATATATAATAGTGTGAGTTTTGTTTTAACTGAAATTTTGGGTAGCTCTAAAGTTAAACAATTTAAATATAAGACTTTATCCATAAATGTTAATGTCTTATTTTTTTACTGTGTAAGGTAGAAAGTTTTAAATTATGCTGAATACTTGCCCAAAATTTGCAAGCTTAGTTACATGTGGATACTTTCTCAAATGCTATTTTAATTGAAAAACTTCATCTATTGGCCATCCAGAGTACAGGTATTTTGGTAAAAGTACTAATGTTTTTAAACTTTTGTTTTATAGGTGGAAAGTTCAGGTCACCAATAAAGGATATTACAACCTAAGAAAACCCAAGGTACGTTTTCAGTGCTTTGGTTTTGAGTAGTTTTTTGTGGGTTTGGGGTTTTGGGGAGATTTTTTTACTTTTTCAGACAAGGTCTCAATATATAGTTCAGGCTGGGCTTGGACTCCCTCTGTAGCCCAGGCTGGCCTTGAACTCATGGCAGTCCTGCCTCAGCCTCCCAAGTGCTGGGGTGACATGCGTGGTTTACTGAACAGTTTTAGCAGCACACAGGGAGTACCTCCTGTGGCACAGGTACAGCAGTCTGCCAGCATGCAGGACGCTGGGCTTGGCTCAGGGGAGCTGATCATGGAGCAGAAGAAACCCACACGCCCGCCTTGCCAGCTGGTCTCTAAAGCAGGACATCGTGACGGAGCGGGGTACAGGGGCACTTGGTTCTGCCTGGCTGGGCCAATTGCAGAGCAGGTGACAAGCAAGTTGATCCCTAGACAGTAAATACAGCTCAGATCAATGGAGAGGAGAACAGAGGACTTTGCCAGAGCGTGTGAAGTGGTTAGCGAACAGTGCAGCAGTCAGCTGTGTTCCTGTTTACTGGTGCCAGCTCACCGCCACCGAGCAACACTCCCCGCACACATCTGTGTTCTAAAAGGATGTTCTGGTCAGGCCTGGTAGCGCAGGCCTGTAATCCCAGCACTCTGGAGGCTGACACGGAGGGTCACCACAAGTTCAAAATCAGCCTGGGCTCCATAGTGTGTGTATATGTGTATGTATGTGTGTTGTGTGTCTGTGTCTGTGTGTGTCCCTAGAGTTAGTGCGAAAATGGCTTAAGAGCCTGCACGAGGGCATAAACAAGAAGAACTCTTACGCTGAGGACAGTTCTGAGAGCTTTCAGAGTTCGAACGGGCCAAGACTAGGTAATTGATAGGTATAAGGGAAGAGAGAAAACATGTGTTACTCCTGGATCCCTAACTTTTATGAGTGGGTGTGTGGAAATGACATGAACCAAGACAGAGACAGTTGCAGGCGTGGTGGGAAGAAAGGGGGGTAGACGGGGAACGTCCTTAGCCGGAACAGCTGTGGAAGCTGGGACCAGAAGCTGGCGGCCAGCTCATTGCTCAGGAACCAGCACAGAGCTGGACGAGGAATGTGAGGCGCCCGCGAGTGGGAGAGCGAGATGGGCGCAGGGAGCTGGGGGGCGGCACAGCCTGGGGTGGAAGCGGAGAGCCCGAGGGCAGCGAAGGAGGCACAAACCTGCCACAGCACGCGCAGTGCAGCAGCTGAGCCTGCGGGGCGGGGCGGGGCGGGGCCGGGCGGGCGGCTCCTGGAGCACAGGCAGAGGGAGCTGGCCTCTGTCAGCCTGGAGCGGAGCCCGGCTCATGAGCTCATCAGGTGGTGTAAGATAGCTGTGTGGAGGTCAGCACAGAAAGCATTCAGTGTTCAGAGGGAACCGAGAGAAGGTTCGCCTGTTTCAGTGGGCGGCCGGTTTGGCGTCACTCACCCCGCCTCTCCCCAGGAGTTCACGATGAACAACTATTTCTCCGTGGGACCCGACGCGCTCATGGCTCTCAACTTCCACGCTCATCGCGAGAAGGCCCCGTCTCTGTTCTCCAGCAGAATTCTTAATAAGGTGCGTGGGGGACTGTGCCATTCCCTGCCTGGCACCGAGGCGCGGTGGAAACCAGGAGTTCCTGGGTGCGGAGCGCTCCTCAGTGGGGCTGCACTCACTCATGGAAACAGCTGTGTGGCGTCTTGTGCAGGACTGGCCTGCTCTTCAGTGGATTTTATGAGCAGAATTCTTCTCACGTCAGAAGGTGGAATGTTTTATAACACATCGTGCTTAGAGACTAAGTGAAATAGTCTTAAATGACAACTAAAATTGCAAAGAAATTTTAGGCACAAGAAGTGTTTGGTTAAACCATTAATAGAGAGGTGCACTCGTCAGCTCGGAAAACCTCCCGGAGGGGATGAGGCGGGAGGCGCTCAGCAGTCAGCTCTGCCCTGCGCCGTGTCCCTCAGTGCACGTCTTGTTTGGGAACGTTGTTAATGACTGCGTGATGGAGCAACAACACGGGAAAACGAAGTGTAAGACGGTTGCGTTACTGGTTCCGTTTTACAAATACTTCAGATCTTAAAATAGTTCACTTTTATGACTATAGGTATGACGGCCATGAATAGCTCTGTTTATACAGTTAGTAACAAGCATGTTAGTACTTCTGTCTTGTATTTAAGAGTGATTACTAAGTGTTTGCTTGATTCATCTCCATTGTCCTTCACGTTTGCATGGTTTGTGGGATTGTTTTAATATCTATTTTTCATTTTTCACAGGCTGTTTATTTGTTCTATGGAACCAAAGATTGTTTAGTACAAGAATGTAAAGATTTGAATAAAAAAGTTGAGGTAAGCTACTAACACTTTTTCTAAAGATGATTTCTAAATTAAGATTTTTAAGAACAATACCTCAGTTGCTATTAACATACTTTGCTAACATAAGTGGAGCATATACTTCTGTGCGGGGCTCTTTGGTAAGTGCTTCCTACGTGTTATCCGTGAATTCTCTCCCCAACCCTTCAAGGCAAGTATGATTACATGCCCGTTAACACAGAAGAGATGGCAGTGCGAAGTCAGCCATTTGCCCACGTTCACACAGTTGGTCCCCCAAGGCCTGGGTGGTCGGGATTAGAACCCAGGTTTATCTAACTCCAGAGCCTATTTAACTGATGTGCTGCATGATAGAAAGTTTAAAGTTATGGAATACAGTGCCAAATTCACTGTGAACTTTCAGAAGTTTAGAAGCAAGGTTTACTCAAATTACTTGTGAGGTATCTCTCTGACATACTAAAACAAGGAAATGTATAAATAGTAAAAGCAGTATCACTGCAAGAGCCCTGACATCACCACGTGGCAGTCTTGTGTATGTTGCTTTCTTGCTTCCAAGAAGAATCTGTAATGAGCCGTAGCAGCGGAGACATTGGAAGAGCAACCCAAAACAACTGAGCAGGGCCATGCTGGTGCTCGGCTTGGCCAGAGTGAGCCACAGGCAGGAGCAGGGCGCCTGAGTGTGCAGTAGCCCGGGAAGCTGCTGGGCCGGCGCTCAGCTGAATGCCCCTGGGGAGCCGCGCACACGGCCTGTGCCACAGCACTGTGTCTGCTGCCCTTTTCCCAGGCTTTGATGGTATTGGCAGAGGGAAGTGTATATAGCACTATTATTTCATTCCTAAACATTTAATTCATACAAAAATTGCTTGTGAAGTCATCCACAAAATGTCAGGTACTCGCCGTGTGTGGTTGCTGTAAGTTTGCAGTTGAGGGGGAGAAGATACGTCCAGCAGATTGCAGCACACTGAGAAGATACGATAAGTGCATGTATATTGGAATAAATAAGAGCACCACACCCCCAGAGAGGGTGTAGGAGAGTGACGGCAACAGGAAGCCTTTCTAGGAGTGGGAAGTTGGGGTCTGGGGGTTGGGCATCAGCCGAGTGAAGGAGGAAGACAAGATTGTGTAGGCTAGGAGCCACATGTGTGCCGGGCGTGGGGGCGCACGCCTGTAACCCCCGCAGTCAGGAGGCTGAGGCAGAGGGATCGAGGATCGTTGTGAGTTCAAGGCTAGTCTGGGCTACCAAGTGAGCTCAAGGCCAGCCTGAACTGCATAGCGAGACTCTGTCTCAAAAAGACAGGGAAAAAACCCCACATGTGCAAATGGCCCAGGGGCAGGGGAAGCGTGGCCTGTCAGAGAGTATTCAGGCTAGAGCTGGGCTTGCAGGGAGAACAGGGCAAGCCCTGGGGCTGGACAGCTCGATGCGGCTGGACAGAGGCCAGGCCGCAGAGGCGTGTTCAGGAACCCTCATTTCCTGGGGAGCAGAGGCAGGCACTGAAGCACATTCTGTGGGAAGGCATGTGCTGTGTGTCAGTCCGGGAGCTCTGTGACGGGTACGGAGAGGGGAGGAAAGCTGGGGGAGACAGGCCAGCGGGAATGTCAGAGGGAAGATACGATGGGCCTCCACGAAGGTGCTGTCAGGAGTGACAGAAATTGCATCTGCTTCCTATCGATTGGGTGTGGAAAGTGACTCAGGTTTCAGGCTGGGTGAGGGCCGGGCTGTGCTGTTTCCTCGGAAGCAGGCTGTGGAGAAGTGTTATTTTGACGTTGGTACATAGCAATCTTAGATGGCACAGCGGGCAAGTGTTGTGGAGGCGCTTGGATTTGTGCATGTGGCGCAGTTCGCTAGTGAAATAGAACTTTCGAGTGGGTGTGCTGGCGCACACCTGCAGTCCCAGGCGCTCAGGAGGCCGAGGCAGAAGATAAATGAGTTGGAAGCCAGCCCAGCTGCAACACAAGACCCTGTCTCGACAAAACAGACAAAGCTCTGGGGCATGTAGTGGCAAATCCCTGTAATCCCAGCTCCCAGAGAGGCTGAGGCCAGGGCAGAACTGTAAATTCAAACCAGCCTGGGAGACTGAACTAGACCCTGACGGTTTGTTGTCCCAGCTCGGGTAGAGCGCCCGCCCAACCCGTGCAGGACGCTCAGGTTCACGCGCAGGACCACAGACAGCGTCTGGAGATGGGTGAGCTTGCCCCGAGCGAGAAGAACAGGGGCCGCCGCCTGTGAGCCCACCAGCCAGAGCCCAGCATGGTGTGCGTTGGGAGCGGGTATGTGTGCAAGTTGCCCCCTGTGGTAACTGACCGTCTGCGTTTCTTTAAAGCTAGAGCTGGACGGCGAGCAGGTGGAACTGCCCAGCTTAGAAGGCATCATCGTGCTCAACATCGGCCACTGGGGTGGCGGCTGCCGACTCTGGGAAGGGGTGGGAGACGAGACCTACCCGCTGGCCAGGTGCGCGCCTCTGTGCCGTTTGACGTCCCTGTTGGCTTTCAGGCCCCTGCTGTTCTCCATAAGTCTCATGTGTCTGACCAGGCTTTCTCTTCTGTGTACTTCATGAATATAAACACGTAATAACTTGATGGCCCCCAGGTGTTAGAAAGCAGCTGCCCTCAGTGAATCCTGGTGGTGCACGCCTGTGATCCCACACTCTGGGAGGCTGAGGCAGGAAGACAATTTCAAGCCTTACCTGGGCAGCTTAGTGACTTGAGGAGACCTAATCTCAAAATAAAAGCTTAGAAAGGGCTGAGTGTGTAGCACTGTGCAGAGGCCCTGGGTTTAGTCCCCAGTACTGAAAAAAAAATTAGCTCCTAATCTCAGCACTCAGAGGCTGCGGCAGGAGGATTGCTGAGAGTTCAAGGCTAGCCTGGGTTACATAGCAGGACCCTGAGTCAAAAAACCAAACCAAGAAAAAAAAATTACTAAAGGAACTGCCATCTCATGAATGAGTTGATCTTACATCACGTGACCCATATTCCCATGGTCCTCTGTTAGGCATGACGACGGTCTGCTGGAAGTTGTTGGCGTGTACGGGTCTTTCCATTGTGCTCAGATTCAAGTGAAGCTGGCAAACCCTTTCCGGATAGGACAGGCGCACACAGTGCGGGTAGGTGACCAGGCACCCTGGCAGGTGGGCTTGCCAAGCCCTTCCTCTCGGCGGTGCTGTGGCCCTTGCTGACAGGTATATTGCACTGGGGGCTTGTATGGGTGGGGAGAAAACAGGAGACAGATCCCTCACTCTGGGTGAAGAACCAAAGTACGCACTGAAAAAGAATCCCTGAACAACCCGTGAATTAAGATGTATTCAGGAGGCTGAGACAGGAGGATCTTCATGAGTCTTAGACCAGCCTGGGCTACCAAGTGAGCTCAAGGCCAGCCTGAACTGCATAGAGAGACTCTGTCTCAAAAAGACCAAAAAAAAAAAGTACGGTGGGCGTAGTGGCACACTCCTATCATCCCAGCACTCGGGAGGCTGAGGCACGAGAACTGTCATGAGTTCCAGGCCAGCATGGGATGCACAGTGAACTCAAGGCCAACCTTCAGAGAGCCTGTCTCAGAAAAACCCAAATAAGTAAACAGTGCAGCAGGATGAAGCGCTCACAATGATGTTAGCAAACACCTTTCTGAACTTTCCCGGAGCTGACTTCTTTCTAATTATTTGTTTCCTGCCACCAGCTGATCTTGAAGTGCTCCATGATGCCGATGCAGGTGGACGGGGAGCCGTGGGCCCAGGGGCCCTGCACTGTCACCATAACGCACAAGACTCACGCTTTGATGCTTTACTTCTCCGGAGAACAGACAGATGATGACGTCTCCAGCGCTTCGGACCAAGAGGAGGTAAAGGAGGCTGAGTACACAGATGAAGACGTGCAGATGTAGAGTGTCCTTCCCGCAGACGGACACGCGGCCGCCCGGAGGAGGAGTTCCGTGCCAGAGTTCTCCATTGCAGTCGTGTGCTGGGTACACTCGTGTACACTGCATTCCCCAACAGCCAGACTTTGAGTTCTTACAAACGCCAGTTTTTTTCAGTAAGAAAGTTAGATCGTCTGTTATTAACTTTGAAAAGGCTACAGAAAGCATGACGATGAAATTTTTTTTACGGCCAGGGTACAGCTCAGTGGCACAGCACCTGCCTGGCAAGCACAAGGTCATGAATTCAGTTCCCAATACCAAAAAAATTTTCCCAGCTGTGTTGTGCGAGTGGGGTCTCCTTGAAATGTGCACTGCCTCGTTCCTTATTTAGCAGCACACACTGGACAGACAGGATATGCGCAGGGAGGTTGTTTCCGTCCCTGTCTTTACTGTGGTGGCACCGTACCGTGTTAAAAAGCAGTTTGCTCTTCACAAAAGGACACGGTTTGTGCTGCCCAGTGTGGTTAGTGCTGGACGTGCTGTGGCGACGTGCCTGTGGGCTTCCTGTGTCCCAAACGAGAGAGTCCCTGCAAATTGATTCCCAGAAAACCGCTTAAGTGGGAATGTAGGGCTGGGGATATAGCTCAGTGGAATAAGCGCCTGCCTAGCAAGCACAGGGTCCTGAGTTCGATCCCCAGTACCGCAAAAAAAAATAAATAAAATAAAAAATAAATAAATAAATAAATAAATAAAATAAAATAAAATTAAGTGGGAATGTAAGAGAAAGAAGTTAACATGTGTAAGACCTGCCGCTTTCTTTTTGTGGTGCTGGGGATTAAACCCAGATCCTTTTGGGTTCCAGGCAAGTACTGAGCTACACTCGCAGCCCCAGGATCTTTTTCTGTATCAAAAGAGAACCAGACGGGTGAATTGTTCTAAGATAACATGCAGAGCACTTTGGGTTGAAAGTTACGGGTTTCAGACTGGACAGTTCACCAACTTCTCTTTTCTGGTTAAAAGACAGTGTCCAACTCAACGGGAAAAACTGTGTGTGTGTATGTATGTGTGTATATATGTATATATATGTATGTACATATACACACACACACACACTCGAAATTAGATGAATTGTTCAAAAAAACTCCACGCTGAGTCATGGTCCGAGGTTCAGTGGTCCTGCCGTATTTTGGAATACAGTAGTCTGTTATACCTAAAGTCCTAGACAGAATATCCTCTTGGGGAAGGTTAGTGGGCAGAAGCCTCTGATAAAATGTTTATATCATACTTATTTTAAAGTAAGACAGAGATATATTTTTAACTTATTTATTATTTATTGTGGCATCAGACTTGTGTTTAGTGTTTACACTGGTATCATACAGCTTTATTAAGTTAAATTTGTGACATAAATTGTGCGACTGCCACTCCCAATCAAATAATTAAATCCTGACTCAGTTCTCCCGATGGACGTACTGCCAAGATGCTCTCCCTCCTCAGTGTTTGGAGGAGGCCGCGACAGTTACTGAGCACCTGCCTCTCCCTTCTGGAGGTGGAAAGGCTGCGTTTTCTCGGCTCTTTGTCCCTCCGTTGCCAAATACTTCTCGAAGGGTGGTTCCGTGGCTGCCCACTAGAGGGCGCACTTCTGCTGTGGTCACCCAGGGCATCCAGCCTGGAGTTTTTCTGACAGGTGGCCCATTTGTGAGCTTGGTGCCCTTTCATGATGAAATTACTGGAAGGTGAGGCTGTATCTCCCAAAGCACCATTAGCTTCTTTTAAGGGTCCACTATGAAGCTGTCACCCACGAATTGCCATAACTTCAATTTGGGTCACCTCAGGCCCAGGCCATGTTTTGAAAGAACGACATAGTAAATGTATGCCGTACCAGGCACATCATATAGGATAACTCCTAGATCTCCACAGGTGATACTTTGAGGGGGGAGGGTAACCAGGAATCAAACTCAGGACCTTGCGCTTGCCAGGCAGGCGTTTGTGGCACTGAGCTATATCCCTGGCCTCCACAGGTGATGCCAAATTCTAGGATTTGACCAATTTTGTTCCCAAGTGTGTTGTCGCCTTGTTGATGCACATGTCACAGTAGGAAACCTGCACACAGCAGTGGTGGGAGAGTTCTGTCAATTTTCTTTTATGGAACAATCATGTTTTGAGTATAATGAAATTTATCCTTTAATTCATAATCAAAATAGTTACAGATAACACATTTCATAAATACAGTGTTCACTTTGCTGTAGGTTGTATTGTACCTTGTATTGCTAATTGTAGTAAAAACAAAGTAGTTAATTTAGGAAATAATTAAAACAACCGAAAAAAACCAGGTTTTTTTTTTAATTGCTAAAACTACTCTAGCCACATCTTACACTGAATTTAGAAAAGGTTAATGTACAACACCTTCATTTATTTAAACATTGATTTTTCAGTTATAATCTGGTGTCAGCATGGTGGGGCATGCCTGTAATCCCAGCACTCGGGAGGCTGAGGCAGGAGGATCGTCGCTTTGTAGCCCAGGCTGGTGTGGAACTCGCGACCATCCTCCTGCCTCAGCCTCCCGAGTGCTGGGATTACAGGGGTGCACCACCACGCCCAGCTGAGGTTTTTTTTTTCCCTGCTGACCTTTCATGGGGTTTGTCTGCTGCCTTATTCACTCATTCAGACCTAGTTTTTCCTTAGGAAAGTTATTTCAGGGCTGGGGATGTAGCTCAGTGGCATAAGTTCCTGCCTGACAAGTGCAAGGTCCTGAGTTCGATCCCCAGTACCACCAAAAAAAAAAAAAAGTTATTTCAAAATTCAGTGTCATAAAATGTGATATTTTCTTTCAGCAAAATTCATCCACCTTTTCATAGGTACTATTTACCCAGCATTTCTGATAAATATACAGGCATGTGCCTTGTTTCAATGAATACAGTTTGTAAGGCTAAATGTTTGCAAGTTATATATTAGGGTGATAATTGTTTATATTACCAGGGATTCTATACATTATAAAGTAATTTATTGTAAGATTTTTCCATTTAAAATTGTCTTGATATTAAATAACTTATACATTCTCAGGAAGAAATACAAGAAGCAAATCTGACTTCCTCATCTGTTTCCACATTTCCATCTTTACCTTCTCTAGTGTGTTCCTAACTTCTGTAAGCTTAGCGGCTTAAATAATGCAAACCTGGCAGCTCCTTAGGTGATAATGTTAGGTGATTAGAAAAAACTTTAGGTAATAATTTTCACTGTCAGAAGTCAAATGGCCTTGTGTTCTAGAATTCGAGTTGCCTATTAAGATGACATAATTTAAGTGTTTTAGGTTTTCTGCAAGTACTCACTAGCTGTGAGCCTTTAATGTGGCTATTTATAAAAAATTTTATAGTCAAAATTACTTGTCTTTATTTTTTAGGGTGTATCAAAAAGTATAATATTTGCTGTTTGAAGTACATTTGCCTAGAGTCATAAAATACACAGTGACTCAGAAAACTGCAGTCCCTTTTGCACTGTAAAAATAAATACTACCAGCATGTCAAAAGAAAAGTCATCTGTGTAATATAAACTAACGTTGCAGCTAATGTATGTAACAGGGTTTTAATTTGCACCGACTGGCAGGCTTTCGTGGTTATGGTAATTGATAAAGTAGCCCTGCATACCTAGTTCTGACAAAAAGGTCGGTAGTATAGGTGATAGTTTGGGGCAGCTTTCCTTCAAAATGATAAACTGAAGCAAGAACCAGCACTTTATATGTAAAAATACTGTTTTTGTTTTAAAATTTTACCCGATTTAGGAGAGTGGAATGTTACACTTATTTTTAAAACAAATTTTTTTAGCAAGTTTTGTTATTCTGTCCCAATCCAGCTGCAGGTAAAGTTGGCAACGACACAAAAGGCTGCAGTGGTGGCCCTCCCGCGGAGCCCGCTCCTGGCCCCGCGGCCAACTCTGGGCAGCGCAGCGGGAGCCCGGGCAGCCCGGGGTCTCGTGGGCCCCACCTGTCGCCCCAACGCGGCAGGCTGCTGAGCGCCTGAGGCCAGCCTGGGCTCCCTGTCTCAAAAAACTAAATAAAACCAAAGACCCAGGCAGGTGGCAGAGGAACAGAGCGGACTTCCTGAGCCGCCTCCTGGGCAGGCGAGGAGTTCCGGGTTTTGTTCTTGGGCGCCCAGACTCTGCCGCACACGAAACAGACCTGAGAGCTGCCGCTGTGACCTTGTGTTCGCCGACAGCTGCTGCCAGCGCACCATGTAGGAAAATTAAATTAATTGGATCTTCAGATCGGTCTTCCTTCCCTCTGCTAAGTGCTACCTTTCCCCAAAAGAAAACAACTTTCTGCAGAGACTCTGAGAACGTCTTTTCCCCTGTCCCAATTGATGTAGCTGCTGCTGTGCGAAAGCAGGTGCTACAGTTCGTGGGTGAAGCTGCAGTCTTTAGTCCGGTAATGGCGAGCAGTTGCTTTGGGGCTGGAAGGGACCCGCAGGGGTCACGCCAAGGGGCGTGAGCCCGGGAGGCCCTTCTTCCTTGCCTCCTTCAGGCCCTGCAGTCCCGTGTGTGCCAGATACAACTCAAGATTTCGGCAGCTAAAACACTCCGTTTAAAAGTGATTCCACTCTTTTTGGGTTTTTTGTTTGTTTTTGTTTATGAGAGGGTTTTGCTCTGTAGTCCAGGCTGGCGTTGAACTCGCTATGGATCCCAGGCTGGGCTAGAACTCTCAGTGATCCTCCTGCCTCAGCCTCCTGAGTGCTGGGATTACAGGGGTGCGCCACCACTCCAGGCTGATACTATTTTTTAAGGGTTTAGGAGCCACTAGTTTAATGACTCTTGTCACTTGATTTTCTACTGATTGTGCATTTTCAGACACCTCATGTTTATTGTTGGAAAGACTACTGTGGAGGTCTCAGTTGCTGCTTGGAATGTGGCCAGTTGGCCATATCACAATTTTTAAGGGCATTTTGTTGCATAGTAAAGCACCACACTTAGCCTCTTTGCTGTTTGTAATTTTGGTAAGGAAATGACCTGTGTGTATTTAACTGGTTTTTATGTAAATACATATTTAGTGCGGTGGACCTGATAGTACAGTCAGCGAATGAGGCTTGTCCGTCCCAGAAAGGTACACTCCAGGACTCTGGGGAAGAACTCTGGAAAGGCTCCTCCAACCCTGAAGCTCACAGACTGGATGCCACCGCTGCGGACAGCGGCCCTCCAGAAACGGCGACTCGAAGCCTGTCCCGGCAGCAGACAGCTTGGCGGCCGCTGTGAGGGTGCTGCAAAGCGGAGGGGTTGCCGGCCAGGAACTAACGTCTGCCCTGCCCTGTTTGGTGACTGGCAGATGTTGAAAAGGGACAGCTGGGAAGTTGGGTTGGTGTCCTTGCTCCGCGGGTGGCGTCCGGAGCGGATGACGCCCTGAGGGACCCGCAAGCTGCGGCTGGAGTTGGGAGGGGTGTCCCGGACAGCCTGGCCACAGTTACCTTTCCTATCCCTCACTTTCCTGCTGTTGGGTCTGTATTGCGGTCATTGCTGGCAGAAATGGGAGTCGATGTATTGGAGATGTTTTTAATAAAAGTGCAGCACTCAAAACCTTAAAACATATGGCCTCATGTTGTTTTTTGACACACTTGTTAAATGCAGCGCTCTGAGGTAGTTTCCGCCAAAGGGCCCTTGGTCTTCCACAGTGCAGACCTGCTGTGTGGCACGTTCTGAGTTCGATGCTTCGGGGAAGAAAATATGAGGTGCCTACTGTGTGGCGTCTACAGCCTGCGGCACAGCGTGCACACACGCAGGGAAAAAGCACACCCTCATTCTTGGAGCCTGGCCCTGGCACAACGGCAGTACGTGGAGGAACGCGCTGCTGTGGGAAGAGCTGGGAGCCCAGGCCCCTCGCTGGTGAGCGGCACGCAGCTCACTTGCTCCGCCTGCGCCTCGGTTGTCCTTACCTAAGCTCAGCCTGCCCCCCTGGGGAGTCGGCCTCAGAGCCTGCAAGGGCAGGGCAGGAGGGCAGGCTGTACTACCTCAGGACGCAGCCAAGGCCAAGAGAGCTGATTTTTATTAAAAGACAGAAATGCGCACTGTTTATACGAATGGCAGTTTGTAAGTTTTGTTTGACAGCCGACTGGCTCCTGTGGCGGACTCCAGGGCTCCGTGGCGACTAGTTGTGGGTGCGTGAGGGCACCACAGTAAGCAGGCAGAACTGTTTCCTTCCAGATGCATTTCCACTGGCTTTAGGGCTGTCAGCTATGTGCTGGGTTTCACACAACAGTTTGTGACCTGTGACTTTTTTACTTTATTATATATTAGAGGAAAACTGTGGTCCAACTTTTATTTTTTCAACGTTATCCAGACAAGTCTTTTTTGGTTTTTGATAACAAAATCCACTGATCAATTGCATGCAATGAAATGGTGTCAAGGACAGTGATTTGACTTGTTGGTTTTGAGGGGTTTTTTTGAGACAAGGTCTCACTATTAGTTCAGGCTGGCCTTGAGCTCACAGTAGTCCTTCTGCCTCAGCCTCCCAAGTGCTGGGATTACAGGCGCATGCCACCACACCTGGCGGACAGCCAGTGATTTCTTAATCATCTATTTTATTTTACTTACTTTATTTGGGGGGGATACCAGGAATCAAGCTCAGCGCCTGCCATGCTGTGTGGCTGAGCTGTATCCCTGGCCCTTGATCAGTAGTTTTAAACACACACTACAGCCATGAAAGCTACTGAGGTTCACAAGGAAAGCTCTCTCATTAACTAGCTTCGTGAAGAGCTTTAGCACACATGCACTGGACCTTTGGCTGATATACTAGATGCCTATATTTTAGGGTAACTTTTTTTTTTGATAGTGCTAGAGATTGACCCCAGGGGTGCGGTACCACTGAGCTGTCTCTGGCCATTGTTCTCTTTTGAGACAAGGTCTTACTAAATTACTAAACCAGGCAGCCTCAAAACCCCACCGTGCATGTAGCATCTGCAGGTGCACTCTCCCACACTCAGCTAAGCTTTAACACGTTTTGATTCGGGCGGGGAGTTTAGCTCCGTGGTGCAGCGCCTGCCTGGCAAGTGTGAGGTCCTGAGTTCAATTTCTCATATAAAAAAAAAAGTTCACTTCCTGTAGCAGGGGACGAGGCCTAGCTGCAAGGACTTTCTCTTCCTTACACACAAGCTCTCACTAAGTGATGCAGAAGCCCAGCTTTCATTTGGTAATAGACTGTCTGCCGGGGAAAAGGCTTGGCCATGACTCAGGTAGTAGCCGAGGACTCCAGACCCACGGGACACCACGTGGCTGGAGGGAGAGGTCACAAGAGAAGGGAAGGAGAGGGAAGGGAAGGGAGAGCCCAGTATTTCAAGATAAGTAGGACATCCTGTAACCTGCATGTACAAACAGAACCATAAGGCCTGGACTTCCTGGCATGACATTTATAGAGCATTCGACAATGAACCAATTTCAGACAGTATTCCACTCACAAACCCAACTGAGCACACAGCGCAGACAATTCCTGCTGTCCTGGTGAGCATGTAGTTAAGGAGGTGAGTGCCTCGCTGGGCTGGTGAGACACCAGTCCCGGCCCGTGACTCCTGAATCAAATGGGCCTCTGCGGAGGCCAAGGCTGCCTGGCCTCTGCTAGGTCAGAAGCTGCCTTTATAAGGGGTTGGCTACAGCTACGCACACCTCCTAGCTCTACTGTCCTCCACCCCTGAGGCTAAGCATAGGCAGCAGGACTTTGTAGCCAGCTCCAGGGGTAGACAATTAAGCAACAGTGCAGCCAGGTTGTCCCAATTATATTGGGCTAAGGCAGAAGGAGCTCAAGTTCAAAGCCAACCGGGCATCTTAGCAAGACCCCGTCTCAGAATAAAAAGGGCTGGGAATATAACTAGGTAGGAGGCAGTGGGGATTCTATCCCCACTACTGAGAAAGAAAAAAAAAAACCTGAACCAAGGACACCAACGCAAGCTGGAATCTCAGGCATAGTTAGTCTAGTCTGGGCTTGAGTTTGTCCCAGCTACCCACCTCTGGCGGCTGCTGGTTTCTGTTCCAAGTGAGCCACAAGCCCGCAGAGGGCTTAGTAACCAGGTGCAAAGGAGCTAGTTGCAAAGAAACATTTCAGGGAAAAAGAAAATGATACTTGGCCCGAGCTCTGAGGAGATGCAAATCTGGTGAATTCAAACACGGTAAGATGGCCTGAAGCCAAGGCTGACGAGGAAGGTTAGTGAACAACGAATAGGGAGATACCAAGTGATGGAATTGTAGTCTTCAGAAGCTAACATGTCAGCCTTAAGTCTGTGACCTTTTGTTTTTGTCTTTTTGCAACAGGATCTCACTATGCAGTTCAGGGTAGCCTTGAGCTCACTTTGTAGCCCAGGCTGGTCTCGAACTTGCAACACTCATCCTGCCTCAGCCTCCTAAGTGTTGGGATTACAGACTTGTGCCACCTGTCCCAGTTAAGCTGTGGTTTTAGACACAGGACTGTGAAATGGCAGAGGGGACATTCAGGTAAAAGAGATAGCATCACACAGCCAGGGATTACTTGGGAAAGAACCCATGTGGTGGTGCACGACTTGCCATCCTAGCCCACAGAAGGGTCACCAAGAGTTCAAGGCCAGCCTGAACTACATAGCAAGGCTGTACTTCAAAAAAAAGCCGATTAGGATCAGCGTGGACATAAGGAAATCGCGAATGACGGAATTGTAGTCTTCAGAGGCTAACATGTCAGCCTCTGAATCCTCCCCTTTCGGGGAAGGATAGGGAACAGGAAGTCCAGTTCAACAGAGCAGACACAGAGGTGGAAATGAACCACCCGTGGAGGGAGATGCAGGCGGAGATGTAGACAGATACCTAGAGGGCAGGGTTACATGGGTTCTCAAGATTCTGAGCCTTTGGAGAACGAATTTGTTCAGTCCATCCTTCCCTGTGCGCACACTGTGGGTGTTGGAAATGAGGGCACACAAGTGTCAGGCCCAGGCACACATATACAGCCCAGGCCAAATCCTGAGTCAGGAAAGTTAGGCGCTTGTGTGACACGTAGATGATTTAGCGGCTGGGGATGTGGGTCAGTGGCAGAGCCCTTGCCTACCACATATGACCCCGAAGTTTGATCCCCAGCTCCAGGAAATTTATTGCTTCTACAGACAGCAAAAGAAATGAGCCAGAGGCGCCCGGTCCCTGGGATGTTTTTCTCACACTCCAAAAGCACACCTCCAAAAGAAAGGAGGCCTGGTGCCAGCAGCGAGATCGGGACGCCCGGGCCTGAGAAGCTGATCCTGTGCTCTGATGTGAGGCAGCCCAGGCAGGACATCCTTGTCTCCCCAGAGCCCCCAGCAGACGAGAAACTGTCCCATGATGGTCCCCGGGAGCAGCAAACACAAGACCCCGGCAGCTCCTTCCGGCCCTGCCTGCCTCGCACAGCCAAAGCTCCCAGGGCGTCCTGCCAGGACACAGACAAGTCCCTGTGCAGTTGCCCTGAAGCCCTGCAGCATGGCCCCCCACCCAGGTGGGGGGGGGAGCGGGGCTCTGAGGAGCAGCCCGTGAGTGTTTAGACACCCCGAAGTTTGAGCCTCAGCACCAGAAAACATCACTTTTAGAGATGACAGAAAGAATGAGCTGGGGCTGTGAACTGGCGTGACATTCGGGTAGAAGTGATAGATCACGGGGTTTGTGTCCCAGTGCCACAGTTTGTGGTCCTGTGCTCGGGTCTTGGCCGTGCTGTAGTCACCACAGCTGTGTGACAAGTTACCTGAAGCTGAAGGATGAAAATAACATTCGTTATGCATACCATGTTATAGCAGCACAATTCACGATAGCTAAGTCTGAGAAGCAGCCCACGTCCACCAACAGATGAATTGCTATCAGATGGAGTACTACTCCGCCATAGACAAGCCACGTACAGGAAAATGATAAACCTCAGAACCATAAGTGTTTGCTTTTGTTTTAGGTAGAGTACCTCTCTATGTAGCCTAGACTGGCTTCAAACTCAATGACAATCCTCCTGCTGCAGCCTCCCAAGCACTGGGATTATGGGCATGTGCCACCCCAGCCAGGTTGAGCCCATAATGTCAAGTGAAGGAAAGCACACACACAAGCTTATATATCACTGTTGGTTTTTTGTTTTGAGTCAGGGTCTCACTGGGTAGTTTGGGCTGGCCTTGAATTCACTACGTAGCCTAGAGGCTGGCCTCCAATTTGCAACAGTCTTCCTGCCTCAGCCTCCCCTCCTGAGTGCTGGGATTATAGGCGTGCACAACCACACCCAGCTGAATGTATTCAATATATATTGGCCCCATGGTTTCTCTCATAGGGGAATCCCAAAACGAAGAGTAAAGCAAAAGCTAGGTGATAGGAAGTAGGCACACAGGTCTTTCTCCAGTGAGAAAGAGAGCCAGAGAGGCGGGAGGGGAAGGCAAGGGAAAGGAGGGCAGGGGAGGGGAGGGGAGCGGAAGTGGCGTTAGGATGTCTGCTGTGCTCTAACCAACCCCACACGAGGGACAGAGTCGTTGTGTACCGCAATCGTGTACCAAGGAAATAAAAAGTCAGTTAAACCATAAAGGAAACGATGACATAGCACTGGTTTCCCTCCTGAGTCTGTGGTCTGGGCAGGGCCCTTTCAGATGAATGTCCGGAGCTGCCCACTCCCTGCAGCCCTCTGCCCTTGGTGGCCTTGGTGCGGCTTTCTCCCCGGCTGGAAGCCCTGTCTCCCAGTGTCTAAGCCTCAGAGGCCACAGGGCCACTTCCACTGGATCAGCACACGGGGCCAGCGACAAGCCTGCCCAGCTGGGGGAAGGGGGCTCCTGCCTCTTAGCCAGGTGTGGCCAGCTTGTGGAAGTGCGCATGGCCCAGCAGCTGTGCACTGCTCACGGTTGTGCTGGGATGGAGGCCACGCTTCCAGCCCGTTTTATCATCTATAGGATGGGGCCATGGGCCCTACCTCACCCGGAGCATGGAGGACACGCTAAGTTAACACGATTCCCATCACAGGCATATCTAGGCAGACACCATGGAGCACACCTGAAGTTCCAGCTACTCAGGAGGCTGAGACATTATGATCCAGAGTTTAAGCCCAACTTGGGATACCTAGTAAGACCCTGTCTCCAGAAGTTTTTGAAAAACAAGTGGGGTGTGGAGGCACACACCTATAACCCCAGCACTCAGGAGGCCAAGGAAGGAGGATTGCTTGAGTTCTAAGGCCAGCCTTAACTACATATCAAGACTGTCTCAAAATATGTTGCCGGGTGTGGTGGCACATGCCTGTAATCCCAGCACTCGGCAGGCTGACCCAGGGGGATCATTGTGAGTTCAGGTCAGCCTGGGCTACAAAGTGAGCTCAAGGACAATCTGAACTGCATAGCGAGACCCTGTCTCAAAAAAAAAGAAAGAAAAAGAGGCTGGGCATGGTGTTGCACACCTGTAATCCCAGCACTCGGGAGGCTGAGGCAGGAGTATCCCTGAGTGTCGAGACCAGCCTGGGCTACACAGAGAGTTCAGGGCCAACCTGAGCTCTCTGAACGAAATGAAACCCTGTCTCAAAAACAAATACACCAAAAGAAGAAAGAATTGTTTCTTAAAGCCAGGGATGGTGATTACATGGCGGTAGTCCCGGCACTCCAAAGGCTTAGGCTGGAGGATCTGTAAATTCAAGGCCAATCTATGCTTCATAATGAAACTGTTTCAGTAAACAAAAAAACAAAAAGCTTGGCATATGCCTATAATTTTAGCACCTGGGAGGCAGAGGCAGAAGGATTGCCATGAGTTCAAGGCCAGCCTGAATTACAAAGTAAGACCCTGTTTCAAAAAAACAAAATAATTTTAATCAGGCCTGGTGCTACATCCCTGTAATTCCAGCACTGGGGAGGCTGAGGCAGGAGGATCACTGGAGCTTGAGGCCAGCCTGACTACATAGTTAGAACTAGTCTCAAAGGGGTGGGGAGAGCTTTAAAAGCAGGTCAGGTCAAACTGTCCTTTTTAATCTATTGGGGTTTTTTTGTTTTGTTTTGTGAGACAGTCTCCTAGTAGTACAGGGTGGCCTTAAACTAATGATATAGCCCAGACTGGCCTCAAGCTCACAATGGTGTACCTGCCTCAGCCTCGCCAAGTGCTGGATTTACAGGTATGTGCCACCACCCTTGGCTTTAAATTTTCCTCTCTAAATATGGCCCAGTCCTAGTTTCCTACTTCGACTAAAGAGAATGTAGCTGATGTGACACAGGGGGCCTCCAAGGGCCATCACGACAGGATGACAGCTACCACCTGGTCCTCCTAGGACACCATCCCCGGAACACTGTCTTGTTCAGTCTCAGAAGCCACCTGCTGCCAGCAGGGAGAGCAGGCAGCCCCTGGGGGCCACGCTGCCCACATTTGCTGTGTGGTCAAGGGAGGGCTGGCACAGCACTGGCCACGCTGGGCACCACCCTCCCTAGAGTGAGACAGTGTGAGATGAAACCATTTCCTCCTGGTGTCAAACTGCTTTTCTTGCTTTTTGCCACCAAAAGCAGCACCTAGGGGATGTGTGCCAAG
The DNA here is from genome assembly GCA_004027595.1 of Dinomys branickii. Classification (NCBI taxonomy): domain Eukaryota; kingdom Metazoa; phylum Chordata; class Mammalia; order Rodentia; family Dinomyidae; genus Dinomys; species Dinomys branickii. The sequence continues at coordinate 30,716 of PVLD010020407.1, forward strand.
GCCGTTGCGTTTCTAGGGACAGAGGCACAGAAAGAGGAACCCACACACATGCTTGCTATTATTAGAGGTTGCGTTCTCAGAGAGCAGAGCTGAGCTGAAGCCAGCAGCTGGAGCTCGGAGAGCGCTCACCCTCAGGGGAGGGGACCGTTGTGTCCACAGAGGGAGGCAGGACCAGGAACCAGGAAGAGGAAACGGGAATGAAGTTCCTTTCCCCAAAAGCCTCAAGGACATTACTCTGCTAGGGGCGGGCCCCAGGAAGAAGGCCTAGGTGATGGACTCCCCGCCACCTGCTGGAGACCTCTGGGGTTGCCCAGTTGAATGAACAGAGGCCCTGGAACTTGTCTGCTGGTGTCCCCTAAAAAGTGTCCCTGGCCCACGGATTTTCCAAGTTTGATCTGCTGACCACCAGCAGCAGCCACACAGAACACACCCCCCAAAGTGAATTCTCAAGTCCCACCCAAGACCTGTTCAAGCCATAAACTTGCAGAGAATATCCAGGTGATTCAAATGACTCGTTTGAGAATCATCTAAATTAAACAGCGAACACCTCAGAATTCCTGAGAGAAGTGTGACTTCTTAACAGCTCTGGTGGGATGAAGAAAGCCAGAAGGCCTAACAAAACCAACCCCTACTCGGGTGGGTACAGCACCTAAACCCCAGCACTTCGGAGGCAGAGGGAGGGGATCAAAACAAGCCTGAAGACAACCGAGTCTACATACCTCAGAGCCAACCTGAAGTAGATAGCAGTAGTCTGAAAAGCACAAAACAAAAAATACTCAATTGCTGGGTGTAAACAAGCCGATTGTGGTGACGCACGGCTGTAATCCTGGGATTCACCCATAATTCCAGCACTCGGGACGATTGTTCTGAGTTTGAGGCCAGCCTGGGCAACAAAGTGTGCTCAAAGCTAACCTGAATTGCATAGTGAGACCCTGCCTGGAAAAAGACAAAAAAAAGAAACGTGTAAACAGTGGGAACCTCTGGAGAGGGGCAGGGTTGTACAATACGCAGATTGAAGGGCCTTGGCACAGAACATCACCAACACTTTTTTCCTTTTTATAATTTTATTTTGATTAGCCACGACGCCAACACATAGCCATTACTCTCCCTGGGAGGCTCAGTCGTGCACACAACACCTTGGTCATATTCACCCCTCACCCCGCCATGCTGAACACACTGTGGGGACACAAGGCCCCTGGGGACACGGGCAACCTCCGGTTTGCTGGATCGGGCTGGCTTCCAACTTTTCGAGAAATCCTCCTGCCTCAGCCTCTCGGCTGCTGGGATTACAGGCATGCACCACAACACCAAACTCAAATAACAATTTTTAAAAAAATAAAGCCCGTGATGGTGGTGAATATGTTAAATTCCAGTCCTCGGCCCAGCCGATGCTGTAGCCAGGGTCCTGAGGGAGAGAGTGCAAGGGGGGTAAGGATGGGAAGGGGGGCGAGGGGGGGAAGGGTGGGGAGGGTGGGGATGGGGATAGGGGCCACAACAGCTGATCCCAAGGAGCACCAGGACCTGAGGCAGCTGCAGGCCAACTACCAGGATCAAGCATCCAGGGCTCTGCGCTGCTCAGGCTGCGCCCCTGCCTCACCGCCCGCAGAATTGCCAGGGCAGGTTCCCGGGTCAGGAGCTTCGCGCTGCACGCGCAGCACACCAGCTTGCACAGCCAGCGGCGCGCCACCACCGGCCCCACCAACATGACGCGCGTCTGGTCGGCCGGCGTGGCATAGGCCTCCAGCTGGATGAGCGTGTGGCTGTGCTCCTCCAGGCGTCGCAGCTCGTCGTCCCCGCGGCCAAACACGCGCTCCTCCTGGTCGCCGTCCACGTAGAAGACCAGCGGGTTGCGGAAGTGCTCGGGCTCCGTCCACCAGGCGCTCCCGCCGTCGCGTGCACCTCTCTCCGCACGGTTCTCCATCGGGTCGGAGCGCTGATCGACAGCTGGGGTGGGAGAGACGGGGGCGGTGAGACGGGGCGGGACCCCAGGGTCAGGGCAGACAGGGGCAGAGCGCGGGCCGCTGCGCTGCCTGCCTCGCCCAAGAGAGGCGATGGGGGGATGGAGGCGGGTCCTAGAACGGGCGTCTCCCGCTCCCCTGCCGTCTGCATGGGCCTCAGTCCCTCCGGCTTCATCTCTCGCTGGTGCCCTGCTTCCCGCCGCCTCAGTAACGACCCCTAGGCGCTGTGCGTGAGACCCACGCGGTACCCGCCTCGCGACTGCCTACTCACCTCTGTCAAACTGCCTTGGAGAAGTGGGCGCCCTGCCGCCCTCGGGAACGCTGTCTCAGAATTTTCCCACTCTTCGCTCACGGCTGGCGTCCTTAGGCCTCAGCGGTCTATCTGGGAGATCCGGAACTCCGCGGTGCAGCTGACTTCGAGCGAGTTGGGCTTTGTTTCCTCCCCGGGTGTTACCGGGTTAGAGGAAACGGCCCAGAGCTCTGAAGCCTTCTGCCTCAGCCTCCAGAGTGCTGGCGCCCACCACTGCCTCAGACCCTTTTTAAAGGTTGGAACAGGAGGGTGTGGTGGCTCACGCCTTTAATCCCAGCACTCTGGAGACCGAGGAGAGCGGAGAGGAGTGGATCGCTGACTTGCACGCCAACCTGGGCTAAATTTAGAGCGAGTTCCAGGCCAGCGCGAACTACAAACCAAAACTTTGTGTCAAAATAAGCAAACAAATGAATAAGTGAATAATTCAATTTCGACACAAAGTCTCCCTAACTCCTTAATTGCCCTGCCTAGGTGTGAACATGTCTCCGCGATTCTCCCCCTCAGCCTCCCCAGCACATTAGGATTACCCCATGCCTGTTCCTTCCAGAAGCACCTGGTGAGGAGCCCCTCCCCACCCAGGAGATCAATGGGCCCGCCCGAATTAGAGGAAGCCCCATAACCCAGCTCCTCCAGCTGGAGTCCTCTGGTAGAAAACTGTTTACTTAGTTGATGAGTAAGGAGCTTCAGTGGCTAAGGCAAGAGCTTGAGACAGAGCAGCAGAGCAGCCATATTGGTAAGAATTAACTCAATAGTGAGCGAAGACTCTAGATAAAAGATGAATTGCATCAGGCAGCATGGAGTGAAGCCCCTCCCTACTGTAGAGAGATACAGCCCCTCCCTTCTGAACTCCTGGGTTCTGAGCCACTTAAACTGCCAAGTAACCTTTCTTTTCCCCTTCTGGTCTTCTAAAATCCCAGTATCTGTTGGGCGTGGTGGCACATGCCTGTAATCCAGGCACTTGACAGGCTGAGGCAGGAGGATCTCTGTGAGTTTAAGGCCAGCCTGGGCTCCCTAGTGA
>PVLD010020408.1:0-33995 GCA_004027595.1 Dinomys branickii
TTACTCTCCCTCTCCCTCCCCCTCATTTCACTGGCTAAAACTTCTATGACAATGTTGAATACATATGAAAGACAGGTAAAAATGGACAAAGATACGCCTGCTTGCTCCCAATCTTAAAGGGGAATCATTCTGCCTTTCATCATTAAGTGAGCTGTAGTCACTGTATCAGGGAGGAGTACTCTTTTATTTCTTGTGCACTGAGAAGTTTTCACTAAGTGTAAAAGTGTTTTATGCTTCTTCTGCATCATTTGTAGCAATAACATGATTTTACTTTATTCTAAAGAGAATTTAAAAATAAATAAAAATAATAAAAAACTCAGAATTTTAAAACAAGATGATTGTACTACTAATTTTCTACTGGTTTAGTGAAAGGAAAAGTTAAAGCTTAACTGTTTAAACACTCTTGTGTACCTATATTTGACAATCAGGATGACTACTTTGAAGACAACACTTTGCAATACAATGACATGTTTTTTTCTCTTTTAACTATTAATACGGCAGATAACATTCACTACAAATAAAGAAACAGCCTTGCATTCCTGCTGTAAAACTCAATTGGTTATATTGATATTTTTGTTTCAGTAATCTGACCACCTACTAAGGTCAGAGGTTACAACCTTCCTTCCGTGCATTGTGATTCTAATGTCAGTTCAGTTTTCAAAGAATTTGCAGTTATTCTCCCCTCCTTACACATTTTGTGATTCTCCCATATGCTTCCCTGAGTCCCAATTTCTTTCTGAAAAATGTTTTTTCTTTCCTCGCTGGCTTCTATTCTTGCTCCAGTTATTTTTTACATTAAGGTCTCAGCTTATATAATAAATATACATAGATGTAAGGTGTGATAGAAAAATAGAGTAAATGTTTCATTTCATTATTATAGTAAAATACACATATCATTAATACCCTTGGCTTCAGAGTGACTTACTGTTTCATTTTTACCACATTCTGAAGCAGTTCTGGAATTTTGTTTCATGAGTGTCTTTACTGGTTATGATTAAAAATACAAATATAGTAAATGCTACTGCCAAGTACAACCCAAGGAAAAGGAGGTTCATAAAAACATTGCACTGCATCCTCACCCACCTTATTAGCCAGATCCAGAACTGTGCAACCTCTGGCTCTTTCCCATAGGCAAAATGACCAGGAAAGGTAAATATTTTGAGTCAACTCAGGACCTTAAGGCAACCACAACAGCACAACTTAAAACAAGAAAAAGGATTTGCAGAACTGCTTTAGAAAATGGCAGAAATAAGAGATGTGTTCAAAGATAGGGTGAGCATTTTGAGGGGGATCCACGGAAATGGTTTCTATCATAATACTTTTTAAAATTGTAACATTTCCCATTTTTCAAATACAATTGATATGTATCATAATACTTTTTAAAATTGTAACATTTCCCATTTTTCAAGTACAATTGATATGTTTCTTTGAAAAGCTTTGTACACATACTCTAAGAGATATATTCAGAGATATGTGCTGAAGTAGCATTGAAAATACTGAAAAAATTAGTGTTACTTGGAGTGACCATTAATAAACAAATCCATACATTTTGATATGATCCTGAAAATCATAAATTTTCAGGCAAATCGATAGGTAGCTTGGTAGATAAATCATACAATCATAATGTCAACTTTATAAAAAGCTATTAAGTTTAATATGTAACAACTTGCTCTTCTATAAATAAAAATGAACCTTTTAAAAGAGAATATTTCCCTTTTGAGTATTTTTCCAGAAGAACTGAAGACATCATATAACAGTGATATATGTGTACCCATGTTTACAGCAGCACAATTTATAATAGCTAAATCATGGAAGCAACCAAAATGCCCATCAACTGAGGACTTGATAAAAAGTAGTGGTATTTTTATACAATGGAATATTACTTAGCTATAAGGAAAGATAAACTCGGGGATTTTATAGGTAAATGGTCAGAACTAGAGACCATACCCATAAGTAAAATAAATCAGACCCCCATATTCAAATACCATGGTGTCTCACTAGTATAAGAACTTGAGAAAGTGAATAAAATCTAAAAGGCACAATAAATATTGTGAAAGGAAAAAACTTTTCAAAAGGAAAGAACAACTTGGATGAGAGAAAAGAGAAATGAAAGAAGGGAAAACTATGCACACATGTATACACAGGATTGCTAAGAGAGTTGTACTACTGACTTCTATTACTTTATTGAAAGAAACAATTAATGTTCAATCTTACATGCCTATACTTATTTATCTGAGTAACCAACATGAAGATATCAATATGTAATACAACCACAATTGTTAATTTCCTATCACCTTGTCTGAAATTCTGTATTGCTGGTATTGTTTTTGTGTTATTTTGTAAAATATCTGTGTGTCTGTTAATGTTTTCATTCTTTTATCTTTAAAATAAAAAAATTAATCAACAACATAGACAAAAGCAAAACAGCAAAAACAATAAAAATTTCAGAACAAAATGGTAGGAATTAACAGTGGTTGTTATGCTAGATATTGCTATCTTCAATGAATTTGCTCAGATTGCTGGAGGTAGGAATGCAAGATTGATCAAATCATTAAAGAAAATAAAAAGTAAAAACAAAAGCACATTAGAAATGATATAGAGTTTCACTAGACAAAATGGTTGGAATTCATCAATGGTTGTTATACTGCATATTGTTGTCTTCAAATTAGTTGTTCAGATTACCAGACATAAGCATAAAAATTGATCAAAAGAAAAAAATTAGGCATTAATTTTTTCTTTCAATAAACCATTAGACACCAGCAGTACAGTTATCCCAGCCATCCTTCTGTCTACATCTGTATTTTTTCCTTCATGCTTTCTTTCTTTTCTCCTTTCCCTCATCCTGGTTGTTCTTCCCTTTGAGCAATTTGTTTCCCTTTCATAAATATACTTATATAAATGCTAATTCATGAAACTTTTTTTGTTTCTAAAAAATGGTTCATAAAACCCAAAGCATAAAATGAACCATTTCTTAGCAATAAGAAAACCAAATATTTTATGGATTAGTATTTATATAAGCATATAGAAAAAGAGAACATGTATTTATATAGTAACATATATTATATACTTACATCAAATCTGGCATAGCCACTAACACTGAGGACAGAACGGGTGTAGGATGGAACAAAGTGACTTGTACTTAATGCTGTACTTTGTGGTTTTAATTCAAAAACTTGAAACAAAATTATAAATTGTAAATAATAATTCAAAGTGGTAAAGACATTGTTATTATTTTTATGTCTTCTTTGTGCTTTTAAACTTCTGAAAAACAATTAAAGCAATTAAACAAGCTACTTTACTGTGCACACATGTTATATGACCAACAATTAATATGTAATATTTCTTTTCTGTGGAGCATCTGGTAGAAGTGGAAAATGAATCTCATCATGAACAGAAGGAAAATTATGGCAATGTGGGCATAGTCACATCACCATTTTTCTTTCTGTCTTTCTAGGCTTATATTTCAACTACATTATGAAGTATATTAACTCAGCATTCCACTAGTAAACCTATATACAAAGCAGATATTATGCCTCCAGCACAAGTGAATAGAGTGCTTTTATGGAGCTCAGGGCCAAAAGCTCCCTGCATCTACAATTCTTCTTCCCCTGTTGAGTGAAGATAACAACTTCTCCTCACAGCTTTGTTGTGAGAATCCAATGTGACATAGAAATGTTTGGAAGGTTAAAAGATCTACATCACTAGTTTTCAGCAGGAGTCAGTTCTGTCCCTATTCTCCCTACATACACACACATTTGCTAGGGAACCCTCAGTAATATCTGGATCTTTCTTTTAATTGTCAATACTGTAAGGTCACATCATTCGATTCCGGGGGGTAGATGCCAGGGATGGTGCTAACAAACCTATGATTCTCAAGGCAGCCCTCCATAGCACAAAATTCCCTGATCCAAATGTCAGTAGTACTGAAGTTGAAAATTTTTGATCTAGGTATTAGATGTGTCTTAGTCTCTTTCTTTGTCATGGAGAAAAACACATACACAACATCTGAAAATTAAAGGATTAAAAGTTTATTTAGGCTCACAGGTTACAGAAGTTTCCGTCCCCATTCCATCCATGCAGCTCCAAAGCAGGGCTGCATGGTGGAGGCACAGGGTGGAGCAGAGCTCCTTGTGGCATGGCGGTGAGGAATCAGAGAGAGTGAATCACGGAGCTAGAAAGGGGAAGAGACCCATCCATCGAATTCCCACAGTGACCTGCCTCTTCTGACAAGACCCCACCTGGTAAAGGCAAGTCACCTACAAGCCTGCATAATCCAATCATTTAAAAACCCACCTATGAATACATCAGTTCAACATGTTTATCTTTCATGGTCATTTTGTCTTTGGGGATTAACCAGATATCTCATGGTTTGAGATCTGATGAATAAAGTAGATGAAGACACGACTTTATTGTATGTTTTAGGAGCCTGCTTTCCTCTTAGACAGCAGTGAGCAGCAGCATTCACTATATTTTGATCATATCTCAGAAAGACACTAGGGGAAGAAGACTTTCAAAATTACTTTGGAAAGTGGTAAAAATGATGCGATAATTGTGTTTGAAGTGAGGTAGAGTACTTTGGGGGGATTAACGGCAATATGCCTTTCACTGCAATAAATTAAAAAAAATTTTGTAGTACGTTAACTGTGTATTTTGATCATACTTCATAAATGTAAGGCATTACTATCATAACGTAATCTAGCCTGTTATCTTTGGATAAAGCTCAGTGTTAAGGCTATGGTTTCATTCAGTAATAACCCTTCTCTCAAAATTGGCTGCTTAATACATCCCAGACTGGTAGGAATTCACTAATGGTTGTTATACTGCATGTTGTTGTCTCACAGAAGTTCCTCAGATTACCAGATATAAGCATGCAAAATTCGTCAAACTATATTTAAAAATTTAAGAGTTAACTGTTCCCCTCAATAAACCACCAGACATCAACAGTACCATTATGCCAGCTATTCATATATATAAGTAAAAGAAAGTACTAAAGCATATACATATACATGTATGTACTTTCTTTTTCATATATATATATATATATATCCTGCCTCAGCCTCCCATAGTGCTGTGATTGTAGGCATGTGCACAGCTGGCAAATATTAATTATATAAATTCATAATCCAAAAGTGGCCATTTAAAATTTATGTTTATTACTGAAATGCAATTGCTTGAAAATAACCCCTTTACAAATACCTTTTGGATTATTCCAATTTTGTTCAAAATGTTATTTCTCTTGAAAACTTTAGATGTGAAGAAATGTTCCACATGTTAAATGAATGGCATGTTGCGTAGTTTTCTGAAAGCAGGAAGATTACATTGCACCACTTTGGTGACAGCTGAACACGTTTTGCTTTTAGAACACCGATCATTCCACTTTGGACTTAGACAAGAAGGAGATAATTTTATCAATTTCTATGTGAAAAGCTTTAAAATTAAAAAAAAGTTTTAAAATTATATTTTTCACAACAGCTTTCCTTGATAAACTTGAAGATGTTTGACGAAGCATTTACCTAGTTCTTCCTGGCAATAATGACTTGGAAGTTCAGAAATTTTTTTTAGGAGACAAGAAAGCATATATTCTTACGTGTTAGGCAAACAAGCTAGCAACATATTTGGTGTAGATAGAAGGAATAAAAAGTTAACCCAAAAAGTGTGGCTGGAAAATAACAGAAATTCTTGCAGTTTATTTATCTCTGATATGTGTGGAAGAACCCTAAGAAATTTCACATTTAGAAATTTCCAGATCACTTCCACCATCTCTTGCAAGTCAGGATCCTGTCTTAAGTACTATCCTGGAAAGACAGTCCTTCAGGACATGTGTGGAATTCACAATTCTTGAAATCTAGTTGTTTGAAACTAATCCCTTTACAAATATCTGTTGAATTATTCCTTTTCCATAATCCCTAATTTTTCTTCCAATATCTAATATGGCTCTCTTTTAGGAAAACTTTCCTGTATGACACATGGCTTGCATCAATTTATATCTAAGTATTGAAAGCAGGGCTTTCTGTTATTGTTAATCTTACCTCCACCAAGAGGCAAAGAAAACTTTTTATGCTTGTCTTAGTCACCGTCCTAGTTGCTGAGACACTTACCCAACACCATAATTTAAAGAAGGAGAGGGGTCTTTTGTCTTGCTGGCTGCAAGGCAGAGACCACAAGACATGACAAGGGAAAACTGCTCATGTCAGAGCAGCCAAGAAGCAGAAAGAGAAGGAAGGGGCCAAGAGGAGGATCTGCTCTTCCAGTCATGACCTCAGAGACTCACCTCTTCCCATCAAACCCCACCTCCTAACAAGACAGCTATAGTTTCCCCATGATCCAGTCACTTTCCAAAAGCTCCACCCCTGAGCACATGAGCATTGGGAGGTCACTCTTAATCTAAAGTATAACACTGATCATATTTGGGCAAAATGTGAGGAAGCCCACGATTCTTCCAATTCTTAAATGATTAGTCTTATCTTAACCTTTGCGGACATGCAACCTACTTATATTTGTTCATTGTTTATTACAAACACCATAATAGAATCAAAATACAAAGTATAGTACAAAATGCCCCTGCTCTGGTACAGTTTGAGGAGTATTACAGAGAGTAGACCCAGATAATAGGCAGATGCAGATAATATAGTAGTTCAGGGCTCACATTAGCATCACAGGCTTGTGTGCTGTGGGAACACCACAGTGGGTTACTTAATGTCAAAGGTAGTCAGAGGTAACATTGGAGGACTCTACTGAAGACTGACAGTCAGCAAGACCAGGGAAAATACTCAAATGCTCGGGAAAGAGACTATACTAATGCAATAGCCGTGTTTTTGAAGAAGTGACATATGTGTGAGAGAAATTTAACAGGTCTTGCAAGTACATTAAATTACAAGGAACTGAGGATAACTCCTCAGTTTTCCAGGACTAAAGATAAGGAATGCAGGAGGAAACCTGTTACACTATCATTAGTTGTTATTATTACTTTGAGTAAGTCACAAGCCTTGTCATATCACTTTCCAGTACATGACAGACCCCTACTTTGGGCACTCAGGTCTTCAGGACATTAAAAGTAGAAATGAGGTTTAGAAGCTATTTTCAGTACCTCAAAAGCCTAGATGAAAAACAGATGCTTTCTGCATGGTGATATTGTCTGGGCTGATATTTTTTTCTTTGAGTTTGAACTATAAGATCATTGCATAATAAATCTGATTATGTTTGAGACCAAGTCCTGATGACAGCCAGGTATATCAATGATGAATCAATAGGAAAAGAATTACTAAATAAATAGAAACTGTTTGACAATTAACTTTCTCCAAACACAGAATTCATAGCAGAAATTGTAAAAACCAAGTTATTGGAGATGAGGACAATGCCCAAGGCTGTAGATACTCCAGGTTCATGAGGTTTCTGGATCCTTATAAAAATATACTCTTCTATTGAAACATTTACTCTACTTTTCTCGTCTTGTAAGCAAACTGTTTTTGAAAGGGCTTCTGAAAACTTAAGCTCAAGAGCTAATTAGAAGGCTAAGTGATCTCAAACATGAAAAAGAGAAATCATGACGGTATCTGCCTAACACGTTGGAAAATGGAGAAGAGAAATGCTTCTCTTTGACAGCAGCAAAATGAAGATGTACTTTCTCCTCTTGCATCTTATAACGTTAACCATAAGAGAACTTAATAATCCTCTGCTAGTGCCTCTTCTCTATGTTTCAAGATGCACTGAAGACAGACATCCACAGAATTTACACTGTCCTATATATTACATATCAGATAATGTGAGTGCAGAGACAATAGCAAACCAGACTCAGAGATATGACAGAAAATGCTTTCTTTCCTGCTTCTTCAATATAAAGAAAGAAATCTATGTAAAAGAGAAATCCGGGAAACAAAGAAAAAATTTTCCCTTATAGCCTGTGATTTGATGTGACAATTTAGCTGGATTGCTGACTTGATTGGCTTCAGATTGCCTGGAGGATTAGTAAAGCACACCGCTCTGTGTGTCCAGGTGGGCCCTGGTGACATGACCTTGGGTACTGTAGCTAGGCCCTGATCCCTTCTTCTCAGGTGTTGCTGCCCAGCTGTGGTTCCCACCTGTCATGAAGTAAGAAGCTTCACTCCACCACAATATTCTGCCATGACATTCATGCCTTAGGACCAGCCATGAACTGACTCTTCTGAAACCATAAACAAAACTAAACCTGTCCTCTCTTCAACTGTGCGCATTGGGTATTTTGTCCCAACTGTTAGAAACCTTACTAATACACTGGACTACCTTTGAATGAGAGAATAATATTGAAAGTCAAATGTACAACAACCCTAATGGAGTGTACAACTATAGAGACTACCCCCAAAAATGTATAAACACCTTGGGAAAAGAAAAACTTGTGCAAATATTTTAATAATAACTTTACTAAAATATCATCAGATTAATGGAAGATACTTTGGGCTTCTACAATTATAAGAGGTGTTGAAATCAGTGCCCATTATCTTCCAGACATTTATTAGTTCAGCAAGCTACTACTTGAGTAACCTTGGTCATTGAGATTGTTCCACATGCATTTTAAGTTTCTACTATACGGGCGGGCAGTGTGGTGGGTTTTCTATGATATATAACATCCTTTAGGATCCCCCATTCAAGATTAACACCATCTGTGGAAAGAAACATCCTACTGTTTCTCCTTTCCTGAAGTGTGTATACAATTTTTTGGCAAACTTTGCATTTTGGTTCCAAATAAAATTACAGTGGCTTAAAAACAGATACTGGGATTCTGAAATTAGATAAGGGAATTGAAATTTCTTTCTAAGAAGTAAATATAGGAGTTGTTATAAAAGTGTGCAATTATATCTTGGAATTATTCTTACTTAAATGTTGCTCTTAAAGATCATGCTTGAATAAGCTTTCAATTTTGTGCTAGTCAATCTATTTAATATAGTTTTAATAATAATCTATAATAATGTCTTTTATTGTTATCTGTCTCTTTAATTAATCACCCAAAATATATATGACTGAGGCAAATTTTGTTACTGAATACATTTATACATAAATTATGAGCTTAGTATTTTCATTTTTTTATAGCAGTGGCAATAAACAGCTTTTGTAAGTTGAGTTTACAAATCTAAAGTTAAAAGTCAATGACAAAAGCAAAAGTTTTTAAATAAATAGATATTGGTTATTTAGTCCATTTATTCATTGGCTTAATAATCAGTTATAATTTGCATTCTTTGAAATACTAACTCTTCAACAGTACCAGTTCTTCATTGCCTACCTGCAAGATCCTTCTCACCTTCCCACTAGACTGTACCTGTATAAATAAAGCCAAAGTTCACTTTCCTATGTTAAGAAAACTTTTTTAAAAGGTTGGCTAGTGCATCTCTGTCTGCAAGATGCCAGGAATTCTAAAATTTAGTTAGCTTTTGTCTCTCAATATAATAAGTGCAGAGAGCAATAAAACCGTTTTCTTAACTTTGAGACAATAGCTTAGGTCTCTCAAACTGACAGTGTCAATCCCGCAGAATGAATTTCAATGGAAGATAAATGGAAAGTCACTCTCGTTGTATCTTGGAAGTGTTTGTTAAAGCAATAACGATCATAGTCTAAGCCATTGCCCCTGGGATTAATGAGAGTCCGGGAGGAGTTGATGGTCCAAGACGCACAGAAGAGTCATTAAAGCCCAGATAACTATTAAGTCCCTGGTAATTCACTGTGGCTAAAGACTGCAGATGGTAAGGCAGAAATACCATAGAGATGGGCCTGGGAGGGACAGCAAAAGATGGGTAGATTTAGAGAAGAGGCAAATTTTCCATGGTCCAGGATAATGGTTGCTTTGTGCAGTTAAATACTTAAAGGCTAATCTTCACCTCCTTGACAGTATGAAGCCTAAAATTTTTACCTTTGTAATATTCAATACCATTGTAATATTGTATTGTATTGTATATATTACAATTGTATTGTAATATTCAATATAATTGCATAGAATTGGCATTAATTTCTCTTTAATTCTGTTTATTCCTTCCATTGCCTTTGAAGCATTATTTTATTTTATTCACTTTCATCCTGCAAACATCCATTAACAGCAAGTACGTGGACACTGGAACAATAAAGATAAACAAGGCACAAAAAACAGGGAGAATGAATAATGTAGTATCTGTGGCAAGGTCTTTGCCACTTGAACTGAACTAGATGTGTGTAAAAAACACATATTTTACTCTGGAGTTCAGGGAAAATACAGATAAGTCTATTCATCTCAAAAGAGCATATGCTGACACACGAGTTCTAATGATAAGTGTGAGCAGAACAATGCCACTAAAACTGAGATTAGGACCTCATCACAATTGTTTATTTCTGATTCTGCCCTGTGTTCATTCAACATGATTTCAGATTATTCACTGGTGCCCTGTTACATGCACAGAAGATATACTGGTAAATAAAAAAGATTTTTATTTGAATGAGTTTTACCTAACAGGTGGTAAATTCTCCATAATTATAAGCCATTATTATTACTATTGTCATCATTATTATTTCCTAAACAAAAAGGCTGAAATCTTATAGTCCCACTATGATTCTGATGTAGGCACCACCCTGAGAATTATCAGATATTTTGATTCCACATCAAATATTCCATGTCGTGGTGGTTTAAAAATAATTATGGTAAACTCTAATTTTATTACCTCAGAAATATATTAAAAATGTAGATCTTTTAAAATTCCTTCAATTAACAGTAGACACTTCTTGATTACTTTCTAATTAAATCATTTCACTTTTAGACTTGGTAATTACAACAAGAAGTTATTAAAATTAGAAAACATTTGCTAACTCAGTACTTTTGATTATTAAGCCTTTGTCATTTAATATTGCCAAACAGTCTATGAAGATATATGAGCAGAGAAACTGATTTTAATGTCTTTAGTTACAATAATTAACTGCAGGTGTCCCAAACAATCTAGGTTTCTTTCTTACCACATATTTTCCTGTGAAATCTATTGTTACTATAACCAATTGGCTTTTGTTTCCTTTGGCCTATTAAACTATACTCTCCTCCTATATTATTGTTTTACTAGCATAGAATTATATACTTGAATTATCTTTCTTTGCTATCCTGATAAAAATCCATCCACAACTTATTATAAAAATAAGAGTTACTCCACCTTTGATGGTTTTATCTGACTGATCACTACATTCCAATCTATAGGACAATAAACTTTCCAAATCAGACACTTTCTTAGAAAGAAAAGCATCCGTATTTCTGGGGTCTGGAAAGTACATTGTGCAATTTGCCATTTCAATATGTCAATGGAGTGACAATTTACTTTCATCAGATTTTTAGAAAGTGCGCTATCTTTTATCTTCAGTGGCTGGCTCCTATTGGGATGGGGAGAATTGGAAAGCAGAGACTGTTCTTTCTTTTAGATAAGACTGAGAAAATCAAAGGACTCATTTCTATCCTTCTCTTTGCTAATCAGTATGAGCAAGGGGTACACATATCATCGCTGATAGGAAATGGCTTTTGAAACATAAGATTGGATCCATAGAACCAAATGATCCCCACAAGCTGTGATCAGTCAAACTAAATTCCCCTAAATGTGATTCTGAAACATAGGGTGAGGTGCTAATGGCTGTCTATTGGAATATCGGTTTGACAAAATGCACCTAGAAAAGATATTGACAGGCTCTTCAGTGTTCTAGCAGGAAAGAGATTCTTGAAATCAAGTCTGTTGCTCCTCTGCCTGCCTTCTGCTGAGAAACCAAAGGACGGATTGAGCAAATTCATCACCCCTTAACAAAGCAGTAAGTGAAAACTGATGAATTTCTGTGCCTGATGGAAAGGTAGCATCCTGTTCACGGTGACCAGCAGCTCCTTATATTGTACACTGATCAGAGAACATCCAGGGAATCATGTTCTATTTGGGGCACAATGTTCAAGGACAATGAGAAATATCCAAAGAAGGGGAAACACAGGGTGAAGAATGAAAGGGACAATATAATAGGAAAGCTGAGCCTGATAAGGGAAGTCTGGCCTAGCAGGCGCACTGAGCTTACCTTCAAATATGTAAGAGGTTTTGTGGTGTAGGTGGTAGCACTACGCAAGGCAGCGAAGGACAAAGTAGGACAGAGGAGTGGGAGTCACAGGGAATCTAATTTAAGATCACATTCAGAAAACAACATTCTTATGGCAGAATTGGCTTTCAGTCAGTGGGGGACTCCATTTATTGGACATATTCAAGCAGAGATCAGGTGAGATAAAGTTGGATAAATGCCACCTTGGTATGAGAGACAGAACACTAAAAGCCCCTGCTCCAGGCCTGACTATCAAAATACCAGTAAGAAGGGAAATCTATATTTGGCCTGGGTTTACTCTGTGCCTTTGGATAAGTTACAGGAATGAGGGTGGGCAGAATAGCTATGTGAGGTCCTCAACAGATTCAGAAGGAACTTTGTGGATAATCCTTAACACGCTGCATGAGTCCTAAAAATGCATTTTTAATTGATGGGTGTACATTTTAAGTGTATAAATAAAACTACAAGACATATCTCTATTCTGCCTCAATGGTATAAAAACTTACACAGTTACAATGCACACATTCTGTGGAATTGTGGGAAGAAACAAACAAAAATAATTATGGTTAAGCAAGAGTTAGCTAAGCCATTCTGTTTTCAAAAATTTTAATTATTTAGATGGTTTTGAGCAACTTCTTTTCACTGGTCTTTGTACTCTTGCCTGTAAAAAGAGGAAACAGGTGAGACTATTACTGAGTTCTTTATTTTTAATATATGATGGAACCCACAGTCACGAATGGGTACACATACTACACAAATATGCCACCGCATCAGCTATGTTAAGTAGCATAATGCCACAGACCACATGCATCATAAGAATACTAGCGTTTGCCAACAGGCACCACATTTTTCATCCCTGGGACCCTAGCAGATCAGTGCTGAAGGACCTTAATAAATGCTTTGATCCACTAAGGAGATTCACAACATAAGCTTGAGTGTTCTGAGTTTTAACCATGCTGAGATAAACCCAATATCACAACTTCTGCATTATAGTTATAAGGAAAACAATGTAAATCTCTCCAACTGGCTTATTTACATGCTTTGAGGTTCTGATTCATAGAATTAAAATGGCAGGGGCTCTTTCAGGCCTTCTAATCCCATCCCCTCCTTGTCACAATGAGGACACTGCAGCCTGAAGTACTAAGTGATTTAACCAAGAGCACAGGATGACCCAGAGTGAAGGCTAAGGGCAGTTATCAGAGCTTCTAACTCTTCATCAAATTACAATATTTTATTTAAATATGTCATTTATCTATTCATATTAATGAGCTTTTCTTGCTTCTATATTTTTACTAAAGTTGTTGATACTTAGTTACAAAGTTACATTAGGTAAAAATGTTATGCTATTCTTAAAAATCATGTTTAATTTGGCCTCACATATATTCTACCACCTCCATATCAATGGGCAGAATGAGTCTAGGACCAGAGTCTTCCATTCCTTCAGGTGAAACTCCTCAGGGCTGGTGTACAGAGTCTGAAGATCTATGAAAAAACTAGTGGGACACCCTCACCATGACATGGGAAGGTCTTTGGTCTGTGCCCAGAAGGACAGGACTGTCTTGGCTAGAGAGTGAAAAACAGGGGCACAACTCCCTGACATCAGTGTGTTGTATGGTGATGTCTTTTTCCTCAACACCCCACAGATTAGGAAAATTAGGAGAAAATCAGGATTTCCTATCTGGATAAAGCTTATAATTCAATTCAAATAAGAATTCTCACAGGACACTGAGAGAAAATTTGTGGAAAATGTAGATAGCTTTCTCACACTGCAAAAATCAAATGAAATGTAATGTGAAACCTGTACTTTGTTTGCACCTTAACTGATCCAAATTTGATTTCTGATATTGTTCTTAATATAGAAAGAGCTAGTAGGCTGGCTTGTTTGGATAAACTAGTCAGGTACAATAACCAAAATCCTTACTAGTAGGTAGAAAAAAACTGGAATTGAGCATATGAGTTGCCCACCTACAAGTACCGTGCTTGACGTGTATCATTTCAGAGAGATTTTATGCTTGTTGCTTGGAGTTGACCTCAAGTGGTTGGGAAATTATATGGGACTTGGATCAATATAGACATAAATCACTTTTTCAGAATTTCCAACAACTTGTGACCCTCTATCTAGGTTGAGAATATACAGAGTGATTGTGGAAACAGAACAGTTCTCTATCTGGCCTGACCTGGTGACCCTCTGGAAGTTCTCCCATAACTAACTCTACTCTCACAGGTAAAGGAAAGGAAGGACAATAAATAAACCCATGTTTGTAAGTAGACCCCTGGCTGGTGTGAACACCTCCCTGGTGTGGCTAAAACTGCAATACTGCCAGATTCAGAGTGAGTCCCCTGAAATGAATTCTCTTGCAATTTATTGTATGTCTCCAGCTGAGTCTCAGCAAATATACCATTCCTAGCCTGGGGATTGAGGATTCCTTGTTAATGTGGCCAAAATATGATACAATTGCCCCTAGTCACTCATCCATCCAAATTATTTGATGTGGTTTTAATTAGTCCAAACAAGGGACCCAGTAGCTATTATAACTTCACTGTAGAAAAAGGAAAAATCAACTCTTTGTTTACTTCTGGTGCTCTAGACGCATGAAGACACACCAAAATAACTGCTATTTATTTTACAAGATGGAAAAAATATTGACTGCCCTCTGGTCATAGAAGGCATTTTCTTTTGGGATTACAAGTGCAGAGATGAATTAGGTACACTGAGGATCAATATCTGTTTCTCTTCTTGGCTCAAGATGGGATTTGTCAAAATTCGAGAGCAGCTTCTACTGAGTGTCAGCTACAAATCCTTCCACTCCTGAGTCATACACCTATTCAGGCTAAAATATAAAAGGCAAAGGGCTTTCTCAGCTACAAGATCTGGGGTCAGAATGCTGAAGCTCTTCTCTGCCTTTTCCTTTAGTGAGCTTTAGTTTGATAAAGTGACCCTACCAGCAGAGAATGGAAGGGCGTGAGGATCCATGCTCACAAAGGACAGTGACTGCTGGGGATGGGGGCAAGGAAAGCAAGAGCGCTCATGGTGAGCTTGGAGGGACAAAGAAGAAGACAAAGGGGAAGAAGAAAGTATGAAGCTACTCTGGACAAAGCTATGGTGAGGTAGACAGAGAAGTGAGGCCGCAAGGTGGCAAAGAAATTTTCCTTAGCAAATTAAGTAAAAATGTTATGCTATTTATAATAATCATGTTTAATTTGGCCTCATATATATTCTACCACCTCCATATTAATGGGCAGAATGAGTCTAGGACCAGAGTCTTCCATTCCTTCAGGTGAAACTCCTCAGGGCTGGTGTACAGAACCTTGAGATCTATAGAAAAACTAGAGGGACACTCTCACCACGACATGGGATAGTCTTTGGTCTGTGCCCAGAAGGAGAGGACTGTCTTGGCTAGAGAGTGAAAAACAGGGGCACAGCTCTCTGACATCAGTGTGTTGGGTGGTGACGTCTTTATCCCTAAGTTTTAGGATACAGCAATTAATCAATGCAATGTTCAACATATCACTGAGGGCTTCAAAACTTGAAGGATGAAATCTCTCTTGGTGGAGGTCAATTTCCAGTTGAGCTCTGAGAAAAGTCAGCAGAGAGTGGAGAAAGAACATCTTAAAAATTTCAAACATTCTTGAAACATGGTTGTGGAGGTGTATTTTTCACAGGCAAGGACACAGATGGGGCTCAGCTAATCAGAAAATCACAAGGGCAGAAGAGATTACTTAGTATTTGCCATTGGGTATTGAAAAACAGTCAAGAATTTACCAGAAGCCAATATGTGTCTCACATTGAACTAGGAAATAGAACAAATAAAAGAAAGAGTCTCTGATCTAAAGAAATAAGCCTTTTAAAAAGAAGGTTAAGTAAATAAAGGAGACAAAATCAGGCACAATGATGTACCAGGTAAGATATGATGAAGAACAAGGACTGATAGGGAGCAATGACTAAGAACTTTGTTCCTCCCAGCCCATAGGAAGCAGTCACTAAGAACTCAGTGTTGCCACAAGCACTATAGAAGTAAGACTGAAGGGCCAGGCAGTGGGCAATGAGAAGTGTCCTGTGCCAAGGCTGAGTTTGAGCTGGACCTCTTAGTAAAGAAAAGAGTTGGCAATATGCAGAAAAAGAGGGAGAGACTGAGCTAAGGGAACAAATAAGTAAAAAGGGGTGAAGACAGAAATAATTATGGTAAGAGGGAGAGCAACAACGATGTAATACAGGTGGCACACAGCAAATGGGCTGGGGAAAGGTAGACACGAGCACTTTAGTGGTACCTACACCAGTCAGGGAAAGTCCTAATTCTTTCCCTCAAAAATCTCATGCACTACACTCAAAGGTCTAAGAATCCCTACTAGAACTTCTGTGTATGAACTTCAGAAGTCTTTGCCAACATGCAAACAATCTCAGAATGGTCTTCATCCTCCAACCTTCAGTCTCTCTTCTCTAAAGTACAGACAGTAACACTCACTGATTAGAAACGCGGAGCGACTAAGGGGATGCCATGTAAATAACTGACTGCAGCTAGTAGCTCAATATCTTGCACTTCCCTTCTCTGAAGCTACCCTCAGATCAGGCTGAATCTAATTCCATTTTTTTTTTCATTTTAAAGAAAATAGTACAAAACTAAAGAGAACAAAAGCAGAATGCAAACAACACAAAGCAAGGGCATTAGAAATGATACAGGGTTTCAAACCAAATGATAGGGATTAACAGTAGTTGTTATATTACATATTGTTATCTTCAAAGAAGTTGCTCAGATTACCAGAGGTAAGGATAGAAGATTGATCAAATCATTAAAGAGAATAAGAAAATAATAATTTAAAAGAACAGGGGCTGGGGATATAGCTCAGTGGAATAAACGCTTGCCTAGCAAGCGCAGGGTCCTGAGTTCGATCCCCAGTACCGCAAAAAAATAAAATAAAATAAATAAAAAAATAATAATTTAAAAGAACATTAGAGACAATACATAGTGGCACTAGGCAGGATTGTAGGAATTCACCATTGGTTGTTACAATGCAAATTGTTGTCATCACATAAATTGTTCAGATTACCAGATATAAGCATGCAAATTTAGTCAAAATAGTAGGAAAAAACTTTTAAACATTAACTGTTCCCAACAAACCATCAGACACCAACAGTACAATTATACCATCCATATATATATATATATATATATATATATATAATTTGCCTTAGTACTTTTTCTTTTTTCCCTCATCCCAGTTGCTTCTTCCTTTGAGCAGTTTCTTTCCCTTCCTTATTATCTATTGTACATTTTGGGTTGTATTTACTCTTTCACGTTCTTACACCAGAGAGACAATGTGATGCTTACACATGTGAGTGCGATTTATTTCACTTATGATTATGGTCTCTATTTGCATCCATTTACCTATAAAAGCCTTGAGAGTATCTTTTTATAGCTGAGTAATACTCCATTGGATAGAATTACCACATTTTTTATCCATTCCTCAGTTGATGTGCATTCGGATTGTTTCCAAGATTTAGCTATGACAAATTGTGCTGCTATAAACAAGGGGGCACATATAACGCTATGGTACAATGCTTTTAATTCTTCTGGAAAAATATCCAGAAAGGGAATAGCTAGGTTAAGTGAGACTTCCAATTCTAGTTTTCTAAGGAATCTCCAGACTGATTTCCACAGTGGTTTCACCGACTGACACTCCCACCATCAGTGGAGAAGTGATCCTTTTCCCCACAGCCTCTCCAACGTTTGTCATTGGTTGATTTCTTAATGATAGCCATTCTTTGTGGGCTGAGATGAAATCTCAGTGTTGTTCTAATATGCATTTCTTGAATGACTAATGACGTTGAACATTTTTTCATATATTTATTCACCATTAATATTTCTTTATCTGAGAAGTGTGTGTTCATCTCAGATGCCCATTTTTGGATCGGGTCTTTGAATTTTGGGGGCCTGATAGTTTTTAATTATTTATATGTTCTAAAGGAGTTCTTTGTCTGAGAGGCAGTTGGATAAAATCTTTTCCCAATTCGTGGGTTTTCTCTTCACTCTGTTGGTTATTTGTTTGATGTGTAGAAACTTTTCAATAAGATGAGACCCCAGTTCTTGATTCTTTGAAGTATTTCCCATGCAGTTTGGTTTTGTTCATGAACTCTCTTGCCTACCCCATGTCTTTGAGGGTTTTATCTACTTTCTCTTGCAGTAGCTGTAGTGTTTCTGCTTTAATATTTAGATCTTTGATCCATTTTTACTTTAGTTTATTGCATGGTGATAGACATGGGTCTAGTTTTAGTCTTTGGCATGTGGAAAGCCAGTTTTATGAGCACCATTTGTTAAAGAGGCTATCTTTCTTCCATTGAACATGTTTGGCACCTTTGTCAAAAATAAGGTGACTGAGTGTCTTTGTTGCTGTATCTACATTTTCTAACCTGTTCCACTGATCTTCAGATCTGCATTTTTGCCAGTACCATACTGATTTTATCACAGTAGCTTTGTAACATAATTTCAAGTCAGGGATTGTGATGCCTCCTACCTTTCCTTTGTTTCCCAGGATTGCTTTGCTATTCTGTGCCTCTTCTGGTTCCAGGTGAATTTTAGGAATGTTTTCTCTAGATCTGTGAGGTATGCTAATAGTAGTTTAATGGAAATTATATTGAATCTGTACAACAATTTTGGTAGTATGACCATTTTCACAATGTTGGTTCTTCCTATCCATGAGCAAGGAATATCATTCCATTTTATGAAATCCTCTTTGATCTCTTTTTTCAGACTACTGTAATTTTCACTGTATAGATCTTTTACTTCTTTTGTTAAATTGATTCCTAAGTATTTCATTTTTGTAGATGCTATTATGAAAGGTGTAGTTTCATCGACTTCTTTCTCAGTCTGCTTGTCATTTGTGTACAGGAATGCTATTGATTTTTGAGTGTTGCATTTATAACCAGCTACACAACTGAATTTATTAAATCTATGAGCCTTTTGGTGGAGTATTTGGGGTCTTCTATGTAGAGTATCATGTCATCACAAATAATGATAATTCCACTTCTTCATTTCCTATCCTTATTCCTCTTACTTTTCTCTCTTGTCTAATTGCTCTGGCTAATATTTCCAGAACTATGTTGAATACAAGTGGTGACAATGGACATCCTTGTCTTATTCCTGACTTAATGGGAAAGCTTTCAGTTTTTGATTACTTAGAATGACATTAGTTGTTGTTTTGTCATAGTTGACTTTTATCAGATTAAGATAAAATCCATCTATGCCAACTTTCTGTAGAGTTTTTATCATGAATAAGTGTTGGACATTATCAAAAAATTATTCTGCATCAATTGAGATGACCATGTGATTTTTGTCTTTGGCTTTATTGATGTGGTATATTACATTAATTGATTTCCATATATTGAACCAACCCTGCATTCCTGGGATGAATCCCACTTGGTCATGGTGTATAATCTTAATGATTTGTTGCATTCTGTTTGCTAGAATTTTATTGAAAATTTTTGCACCTGTGTTCATTAGGGAGATTGGCCTATAGTTCTCTTTCTTGGTTGGGGCTTTATCTGGTTTTGGTATCAGGATAATACTTGCCTCCAGGAATGAGTTGGGGAGAAATCCTTCCTTTTCAATTTCCTTAAAGAGTTTGAGAAGTATTGGTGTTAAATCTTCTCCAAATTTCTTATAGAATTCAGCTGTAGATCCATCAGGACCTGGGCTTTTCTTCATTGGTAACTTTTTTATTACATTTTCAATTTCACTTGCTGATATAGGGTTATTCAGGATTTTTATATCTTCTTTATTCAGATTTGGTAGTTCATATGTATCAAGAAATCTGTCCATTTCCTCTATGTTTTCCATCTTGTGAGAGTAAAGATTTTCAAAGTAGGTACTGACGATCTTCTGAATTTCTGTAGGATCTGTAGTGATTTTCTATCTTTCATTCCTTATTGCGTGTATTTCAGTTCTTTTCTATGTTTAATGAGGTTGATGAGGGGTTTATGGATTTCATTTATTTTTTCAAAGAACCAACTCTTTGATTCATTAATTCTTTGCATTTTTTTTTTTAGTCTCCATTGCATTAATTTCTGCCCTAAGCTTTACAATTTCATGCCCTCTCTGGGCTTTTGGTTTGATTTGTTCTTCTTTTTCTAGAAACTTAAGGTGCAGAATAAGATTGTTTATTTGTGCTTTCTGTTTTCCTGAGGTAGGAATTCAATGCTATAAATTTCCTTCTGAGGACTGCACAGATTCGTGTAAGTTGTGTCAACATTTTCCTTTGATTGTACATAGTGTTTAATTTCTTCTTTGATTTCATCTGTGACCCATTGATTCTTCAGGAGGATGCTGTTTAATTTCCATGTGTTTATGGAATTCTTGTGATTTCCTTTGCCATTAATTTCCAATTTCATTGCACTATGGTCTGATAGCATGCATGAGATAATTTCAACTCCTTTGCATTCCCTTAAGCATGTTCTATGTGCTAGCACATGATCTATTTTAGAGACTGGCCCATGTGCAGCTGACAAGAATGTGTATTTTGATACTATTGTGTGGAACACTCTGTACAAGTCTACTAAGTCCATTTGTTCACATGTGTGGTTTAGTTCTGTTATTTCTTTGCTAATTTTTTATCTAGTTGATCTATCTTCTTGTGATAATGGAGTATTGAAGTTTCCTGTTATTGTGTTGGTGCTTATTTCATTTTTCTTGTCTGTTAAAATTTGTCTTATATATTTGGGTGCTCCCATGTTTGCTGCATAGTTGTTTATGATTGTTATCTCTTCCTCTTGAAGTTTTCCACTCACAAGTATGTTGTGACCTTCTTTATCTCTTTTAATTGTTCTTGGTTTGAAGTTCCCATTGTCTGCAAACAGGATAGTGACACCTGCTTTCTTCTGGGTACCTGTTGCATGGAGTATTGTTTTCTATCCTTTAATTTTCAGTCTGAGTTTCCTTTTGAGTTAAATGTGTTTCCTGTATACAGCATATTGTTGGGTTTTGTTTCTTGATCCAATCTGCCAGTCTACTTCTTTTGGTTGGTGAATTGAGTCCGTTTACATTGACAGTTGTAAGTGATATATATGGACTTATCTTTGTCATGTTATTTTCCTGCTGGTGGTTTCTCATGTTTCCCTCTGTTTAATTGTTTGCTCTGCTTGGTGTTTCCTTTCTATTGTTGTTCTTAAAGTTGTGGTCTTTTTTGTCCCTTTCTAGAATATCTTTTAAAACTCTTTGTAGGGTTGGTTTGGCACTCATGAAGTTCTTCAGTTAATCTTTATTGTGGAAATGTTTTATTTCTCCATTAATTTTGAAAGATAGTTTTGCAGGATACATCAATCTAGGTTGGAAGTTGTTTGCTTTCAGGATCTGCAGTATTTCACTCCAGACTCTTCTTGACCTGATCATTTGTGCTGAGAAATCTGCCGTGATTCTAATAGGCTTTCTTTATAAGTGATCTGTTTCTTCTCTCACACAGCTTTTAATAATCTGTTCTTTTATTGAATTTCTGTGATCTTGGTCACTATATGTCAGGGTGTAGATTTGTTTTGGTTATAGCTAGTTCAAGTTCTTTATGCTTCACTTACCCAGATATCCAGTTGTTTTTCCATGCTTGGGAAATTTTCTGCTATTACTTCCACAAATAGTTTTTATATCATTTGTGCTGACACCTGCTGCTTCATTGATACCTATCAATCTTACGTGGCTTTTCTTTGCTTCATCTTGAAGCTGTTGAATTGTTATTTCTTGTTTTCTTGTTATTTTTAAATGGTCCTTCCTTTCATGGTCATTCACAGTAATGCTGTCTTCAAGGTCTGAAAGTCTATCTTCAGCTTCATTCAAGTGGTTTTGCCAGCTTTCGATGGAAGTTTTAATTTCCTGGATATCCATTTGAATCTGCTTCATGCATTTCTGTTGCTTCCTATACTGTTCATTCAAGGTGTGCATTAATTTACTATGCCTCTCTATTTTTTTCCATGTCTTCTTCAGATGTGCTAATCAATTCTTTCATTATTGTTATCATTGCTTTTTTACCTCAGACATTATGTTAGATCTGATGTCCTCTATGGCCTGATTGAGTTGTTTCTTTACTTCAGCTGCTATCATTTCAGAAATTCCAGGTGTATGACTTCCAAGCTCATCTGTGTTGATATCTCCTGAACTTATTCTGGGAGGGATAGAGGTCTGGGATTGCATTTTGCTCCTTCATTTTGTTATTTTCCGAGATGCAGAGGTTCCCTGGAGCTCAGCGTCACTCCCAGGGTGATGTTCTGGTAGCAGAGAAAGGACCCAAGGGTCCCTCCTGCTCAGTGTGACTCTTTCAATGGGCTGTGTATGCAGGCAGGGTGTGACCCCCCCATGCTCCCACAGTTTTCTATGGCTCAGCTTGATTCCCACTCTAGGGTTCTCCAAGCTGTCCAGGTTTCGGCCCTGTTTCCACTGGTGTATGGTAGTGGGTGGGTGGTGGTCACCGTGTCTCCATACACTGCCACTACCCGGCCTGGTTCCCACACCAGAAGAGCGGAAGGTATGCAGTCACTGAGGCCCTGGCAGCTGCCTGAGTTTCAGTTTAGCTCCCCTGAGGGTGCGGAGTGGGGGCAGGGAGGAGCACCCAAAGCCCTTGAGGTTGTCTGGGGTTCCTATTGGCTCTGAAGCTGGTGAGGCATAGGTGGGGCCAGCTCATGGGAATTTCAGAAGCTGTCCGAGGCACAGCTCCACTCTAACAGGGGGAGGGGGGAGGAGGGGAGTGGCAGGGAGTGGACCTCAGGCTCCTAGAGCTGTCCGGGTGTCTGCTTGGTCCCAAGCTGATGTGGGAGGGATGGCAGCAGCTCACCAGAGTTCCCGCAGCTGTCTGAGGTACAGCTTCGCTCTGACAGGGGGAAGCGGGGGGCACAGCTCACTGGAGTTCCTGCCACTGTCCCAGGCACAGTTCTTCTCCAACGCGGGGAGCAGGGAGGACCCACTTTTTTTTTATGTTTTGTGGTCACCTCTAACAAAAGTCAGTGACTGTTTCACTGTCACATGGTGTTATCTGAAGGTTTCTTGATACATAAAGTGTTGTTACTTCTTATCCTAGTTGGCTTCAGACTATTATACCCTTTCGATTTTTGATTTTCCATTTTCCTCCCCTCTGCTTGACTGTCAGCTGCCAGTTTTTGGTACTGCTATATCTATTTATGTTGCTGTTAATCTTCTATGGATCAGGATAACATTGTGAAATGTGCTAAACTCATGGGCCCCTGAATATAAAAATTACTGAAGAAGAATTCAGTCACTACCCAGAAGTCTCCATTCAACTTCTGTTTGTCTTACATATATGACATGTGGCTAATTTTAAAAATCAGTTTCTTCTAAGTAATAACACAAAGACCCAATATTCCCTAATTTTTAAAAATACTGTAATAAAATTGCATATGATAGCAATCAAAATGAATTTCTGCAAAAATGAGGGTGGCGAGGTTGTTGTATCCCTCTTTCTCACTGATTATACAGCAACCTAATGATTTATGCTTTTTTCTCCAAAAGCAGTTCTCAGACCCTGGATCCTTAGTTAAGGATAAATGAACGACATGAATTAAGTAGAACAGGACACTACTGAGATTGCATATCAGCAAAGACTTCTAAAGTTCGTACATAGAAGTTATAGCAGGGATTCTTAGACCTTTGAGTGTAGTGCATGAGATTTTTGAAGGAAAGAATTAGGACATTTTAAAATCTTATAGGTAAGTGGCTTCCCCCCTTTCTCATGCTTTCCTAACTCCCAGCAAGGGGACTAAATCATTGCAATGCTTGCCACAAAGTTGCTACTTTAGTATTACACCTGACTGTCAGGTGTTCTAGGGGGATCTAACCTTTTACTTCTCTTGGACTCAGATTCCCCAGATGGACACCATGATGATTCCCTTCTTCATGTCAAGGGTGTGTCCTAGAAACAAGTCCTTTATTTTCAGAACAGGATTTAAAATCCGTCAGAGAATAATGTCATCTGAGGTGAATGTGGCTGCCTAGTCTCTCGGGCTGCCTCTTCTTTGTATTATGCAGTGAAATTGACTTGGGCATTTCCAACTGAGAAAGAAATGTATTTGGGTTAGATTGAACCATACAGGAAAATTAATACAAAGCAGTAATGGTTCACAGGCCAGCTCACTCCTCCTTGAAATTTCAGCGACTGGAAAAATTAGTCACCTGTTTCCTTTTCGTTCCCTTTTTTTAATTATAACTTGCTGTGGCTAATACCCTTTAATCTCTTTTAATAACTACCCTATCCTCTGTTTCTCTAAGCATCCTTCTCAAGGCATCCACAAATCCAAGAATGCTCTTAAGATTGACTGACTGAAGGATCTCTGAGCTCTGTTGATTTACTGTCACAAGGTTTATTCCTCTATCCCAGCTCTGTGGGGATGAAAGAAAAAGCAAGGGTGTGAACTCTTTCCAGACCCAGGAGAAGGCAGGTGGCAAGAAATTTGGAAAGGTGATCAAATGTACTTTAGCCAGCCCCACCCCCACCAGCACATTTTCTTAAACAATTTTTCTTTCTCAGAGCTCCCTTCTCTCCTACCTCACATCTTCCAGTAGCCTCAGTCACTTCTAGAGTGTGGGGGTAATGACAGTCACTTCTTTTTGTGGGATTTAACCTATTCAAGAGAGACTGAGGCAAACAAGAAACATACCACTACTGAAAAAATTACAGGCATGGGGTCAGATCCAAGGAGGACATATTTATGGCAGCTAGCCCAGCCAAATGGCCACAAGCCACATTAAGTCAGAAGTCATGGAGTCTTTCTTCTTGTAACACTTAAATACATTTTAGGTGCACAATGTCAGGCTGAAAGGTACGCCCCCAAACACAGAAGGCATGGTACTTGGCCTCAAGCTATTTGTCATCACTTTTTCCATAAAGGCTGCACATGTAGTAAGAGGACACAGCAAGGCAGAGCAAAACAATGATGCAAGCAGTCATTTACCAAAACATCTATACTGTTTGCCAGTGAGCAACCAGTGATGACTCAGAGGACAAGACTTCCACAGGTGACATAAGAGAGAGCAATGAGCAGTGTGTGTGATCAAAGATACAGTTCAAAGTCCATACTCGGGAAGGTGAATGAAGGGAGAGTAATGAAGATCCCTGTGTTGGGAAAGGTTTGTAAGCTTTGAATAGTGCTCAATGTCTAGAAACAAGAGAGAAATGGAGGGAAGAGAGAAAGAGAGCTGCAAATACGGAACAGGAACAACGGGGAAGTAGACCTGTTTAGAAATAGGGTTAGGAAGAGAATATGGATCTCTTAGAAGGATGCTTCTACTTGAAGCCTAATGACTGATTTGAAAAAAAAATGTAGAAAAGGTACATATCTTATCACGAGACTAAAGGCTTTCAATTCCAGTGCAAGCAGGTTCAGCCCAAGGGAGGCTTGAATTCAGTCACAGTGTACTTCAGCACCCCCATTAATCCTACATGCAGCTGTCCCAGGATTCCAAAGCCCTCTTTGCAGCCCAAAGGCTCTCAGTGAACTGAACTTCTAGGGCAGCACTGTCCAATGGAAATATTGCAAAAGCCACAAAGGTAAGCCACGTATGTAATTTTAAATTTTCTTTTTTTCTTTTAAAGAGACAAAAAATAATACAGAATTTCAAAACAAAATGATAGGAAATTAACAATGGTTGTTATATTGCATGTTGTTATCTTCAAAGAAGTTGCTCAGATGGCCAGGTACAGGCAAGCAAAATTTCTAACAGCTGCATTTTTTTAAGGAGTAAGAAGAAACAGATAAAATTAATAATATTAATATACCATAATGCAGTATATCAAAAACCATATTTCAACATGTACTCAGTATGAGGTAGTTATTAACATGTTGTGCTTATTTTTTCTTACTAACTTTTTTAACTCCAGTGTGTATTTTATACTTACACTAGAACTGAGATTAGCCACATTTGGAGTGTTCAAGAGCTCCATGTGGCTAATGCTACCATGTTGGGCAGCCCGATTCAAGTACTTGCCCATCTGTACTTTCAGCTTAGAAGGTTATTGCCTCCTTCACATGCCAGTCCAGTAAACTGCTTCAGTTTCAAGTACAAACATCTACGCATCGGTTGCTGTATCAGTTTCATAAAAAGCATCATCTCTTAGGGATGGCCACGTGCCAGTGCATTTTCTATTGTAGGAGACTATTACAGCAGGATGAATTTGTCTGACATTCCACCCAGGCCAAGAAGGTGGAAGTCTGTATATGAAATTCCCGTTACCTTCTAGAATTCTCCCAACACAACCAGCCCTGCCACGAGTTACTCTCTGTCTGCAGCTCTGGAGAGTCTGGATAAACTGTGCTCAGAGGATGCTTTTCTGTGTGCTCAGAGGATCCATCTGGGAACAGTGGGCCTTCTCTTGGCTCGAAAATAACCCTGAAGCACCCACAGGATCCAATGTCACACATATTTGTTCATCTTTAAGGGATCTGGAGACAAGTTTGAAATCAACAAACTCTGTACTAAGCCAGGGAACTAGAAGCCCACTGTGCAGAAACAGGTGCTGAAAATGCTGCCCCAAGCTGCCTTGGAAAAGAGAAGGTTGTAGTACTGGACAATAGTAGGACAGAACACTCAACAAGGAGCATAGCTGGGCTTCTGGAGGCAATACCTTAAAATGTTGGAAAACATGAGTATGACAAAGAAGACTCATCCGCCCTAGGCAGAGTCTTTAAAAGCACACTGTATACAGAGAGCCGTGCCTGCTTGAATTTGATCTCCTGCTGGCTGACCTTGGGTGAATTACTCAGCCCCTGAGTCTTGGCTCCTCAAGGTAACCTGGGTTATAACAGCAACCTCAGAGGATTGTTACCCAGATGCACTTATGTGGGTGCCTGACACAGTGTTTTCAAAAGATGTGGCTATTCAATAAAAGTAGAAGGTGGGGACAAGCGAGAGAGAGTAGTAGCCCAGTGGAAAAGAAAGGGAACTGAGGATCTGGTAGCAGAGGATAAAAACCTACACACACACAAACACACACACACACACGCGCGCGCGCGCACGCAAATCCTGGCTCGCACATGTACACACAATCATGTGAGCACGTGTACCCACACCAACGAGCATGCACACTTGTACAGACAGGCACATATGCCCAACCTTGCTTTGACTTTCTGAACCTTGGGAAGTTAGTGTTGGTCTCTAGGCTCTGCCCCTGTAACCAACAGTTTCCTGCTTCAGTGTACCCCTTGCTCACTACCTCATCAAGCTCTGCCACTTCCCTTATGCCCTATCTCATCCTCCGCAAGAAGAAAAATAAAGCTCTGACATTACTGGAAAAGGAAAACCTTGCCCTTTCTCCACTCAGTGTGGCAGACATCTGACTCCCTGACTACATGATCTCATAGGAATGGATTATGCTGCTTGTATGTAAAATAGCCTGTCTCTATAGCAAGCATCAGGAGTACTTAGTAGACACAGTAAATTATTATTGGTTGAAAGGCCCTGATGATCCAGAGTAATCAAATTCTCCTTCCTCACTCACTCACTTCAGACGCTGTGTGAATGATGTGTACTTAATGCTACAAGTAGATTTGTTGCTACAGTTTATTCCCACAAAACCTAGAGGGGTACGAAAGTATCTGTATCCAAGTGACACAGCAGGAGGTAGGGCAATTCACTACAAAATGTAGAAAAACCAAGAGATGCAATTTAACAAAGCTTGCAGATCTAACCTGTTGAAATCTGTAAGAAAATAGGCATGGTGGTGACCTGTAGGAGATCAAATATCCAACCTGTGCAAATACAAAAAGAAACTAGTTATCTGGTACTACTACTAATTCTGTCTGACCTATATTGAGTTCCCTACAAGTTACCTGGGTTTATGCTCAAGATTTTGTATATTTCCCAGTTGAAGTTCTAAAATAAGTTCAGTTAAATTCTACTATCCCTACTTGCATGTGGGAAAACCAAAAATTAGAGGATGAGCTCACTTGCCCCAGGTCACAAAAAACTGAAGAACACACCCCAATGCTCATGATGGATTTAGAACCAGTATGTTTAGCCTACAGAGACAGAAGATAGAATTTCACCCTGGCATATACCATGCTGTCTTCTCTTTACAAAAATCTAATTGATCCTTTCCAAGCCATCTCATTCCTTCCTTCCATCATGAAGCTCCTAAATTAAATTTACTGGAATCTCCTGTTTAGGAATTTCCTTGTCTAGCAAGTCTAAGTCTTTTTGGCATAACTAAACTATAAGGTATCTACGCATTATGTCAAAGAGGGGTTAATAATACCTGTTACCACTAATAACCAAATAACAGAGAAACAACTCCATATGAAAGTAGGCCCTGCATGCCCGAAGCACTCGGCACGGTGCGCAGCTTGGCCGAGTCCACGTACCCCCGAGGGTGCTCGCGGTGGCACGGACCCTCCCATTTCCCGACCCCAAGCAGCTCGCAGGAGGCTGCGGCTAGAAATTTTTGGCGGCGGCAGAGCGGGGCGGACTCAGAGACCGCGCTCCTCAGGCAGACTGCGCTAATCCGGGCTGCGGACCGGGATCCCCGCCCCCGGAGCTGGTGCCATCCTCGGTGGGAGAGCGGGCACTGCAGAGGCTGCAGTCAGCAGTTCCTGCGAGAATGCCGAGGAGGCTGAGAAGCACTGGTAAGGGGTGCATCGCGGGTGAGGCATGAAATATTAGCACTTTGGGGATCTCCGGCCGGAACGGATTCCAGAACGGGTGAGCCGAGTGCGCACTGCAGCCGGATTTCTGAGTCGGGAAGAAGCTCAACCCAGGGAGATACATCTGAGCGGCATTCCTGCCTGCAGGATTCCAGGAACAGGTGAGTTGATTGCACGCCCTGGCCGGATTTTTGAGTCGGGGAGAAGCTCTGCCCAGCGAGTGACATCAGAGCAGCACTACTGACTGCACAGACCCCGGGACAGAAGAGCTAGCTGGGTGCCCCGACCAGATTTTTGAGTGGGGGAGGAGCTCCACCCAACGGAGGAACACCTGAGCGACCCCCTGCCTGCATGATCCCCGGGGAGGCGAGCTGTTTATGTGCCCGAGCCAGGTCTCTGGGTAGGGAGTAGCTCAGTCAACAAAACAGCATAAGAGCAGCCTACTGAGTGGAACTCTCAGCAGAAAGCTTAAGGGACGTTCTCCCGAAGAGAAGGAGTAATTGGAGCAGCCTTTGCAACAGACCTTTGCCTGGTGAACTACCTGGGTAATTTATTGCTCAATATTTTGAATCTGATACCCAAAAATGGGAAGACAGAAGAACAAAACGCAGTTTCAGAACTCAACCCGACCCAGAACAAGTCCTGGATGTGAGGATAGAGGGGAACTAGGAAGCCAAATACCTGCAAGTTCTGAAACAATTGCAACCAAAATAAAGAAACACCTCCATCAGGCCATAGAAGAGCTTAAAGCAGAAAGAAGCCACATACCTGCAATGATCTCTCAGACAAAAACTGAACTGAAAACTATACTGGAAGAAATGTTCCATACACATAGAGAAGAAATAGATAAAAGATTAGAGGAAAATAGGAAACAAATGGAAACGTTACAAGAGCAATTTACGAATGAATTAGCAAGAATAAAACACATCCAAAGAGATAGCCAGGAATTGAAAACTTCCACTGAGAGCTTGCAAAACCACTTAAATGAAACTGAAGATAGAATTTCAGACCTTGAAGATAGCATGGCAGCTTTTGAGTGTGAAAGGAGGGATCGCATAAAATCATCAAAGACCCAAGAAAAATCAATCCAATAGCTGCAAGATGAGGCAAAACGAAATAATATTCGAGTAATAGGAGTCAGTCAAACAGCAGGAGACAAGACAAATGATATAAAAAGAATATTTGCTGAAATCATAGCAGAAAACTTCCCAAACAAGGTAAAAGATACTGAAGTACACTTAATCGAGGCATATAGAACCCCAACGAGCCATAATCCAAAGAAAACCACACACAGACATATAATAGTAAAGATCCCAGATATCCAGCAAAACAACACAATATGAAAAGCTGCTAGGGAAAAGAAACAGATCACTATAAAGGAAAGCCCATCAGAATCACAGCAGACTTCTCAACGGAAACCATGAAATCAAGAAGAGCTTGGAGTGAGGTATTACAGATTCTGAGAGAAAACAACTTCCAACAAAGACTGATGTATCCTGCAAAACTATACTTCAAATTCAATGGAGAAATAAAATATTTCCATGACAAAGAACAACTGAAGAACTTCATGAGTGTGAAACCAGCATTGCAAAAAGCAATAAAAGATATTCTAGACAGAGAAAAAAGAGACCACAATCCCAAGAACAATGATAGAAATAACCCCCTAAACAGAACAAGAAAGTAAACAGACAGCAAAAGAAGGAAAACAACAAGTAAATAACATGACCAGAATAAGCCAACATATAACCATAATAACCATTAATGTAAATGGCCTCAATTCACCAGTCAAAAGGAAAAGATTGGAAGAGTGAATTAAGGAACAAAATCCAACGATATGCTGTATACAGGAAACACATTTTACTCAAAAGGAAATCCACAGGTTGAAAGTTAAAGGATGGAAAACAATTCTCCATGCAACAGGTCCCCAGAAAAAAGCAGGGGTAGCTATTATGTTTGCAGACAAAGTAAACTTCAAACCAAAAACAATCAAAAGAGATAAAGAAGGCCATTACATACTAGTTAGGGGAAAGCTGCAAGAGGAAGAGGTAACAATCCTAAACATTTATGCACCATACAATGGAGCACCAAACTTTACAAGTCAAATCTTAACAGACATGAAAAATCAAACAATTAATAACACTATTGTAATAGGGGACCTAAACACCCCTCTGACGCAAAGAGACAGGTCAACTGGACAGAAACTCAGCAAAGAAGTAACAGACCTGAACCAAAAGTGTGAACAAATGGAATTAGTAGATGTATACAGAGTATTCCACGCCACAACATCAGAATACACATTTTCTCAGCTGCACATGGGTCTTTCTCTAAAATAGACCACATTCTAGCCTAAAGAGCATATCTACCTAAATGCAAAAGAATTCAAGTTATTCCATGCATATTATCAGACTACAGTGCAATGAAATTGGAAATTAATGACAAAGAGAACTCCAAAAACCGCATAAATGCTTGGAAATTAGACAACAACCTCCTGAATAACCAATGGCTCACACAAGAAGTTAAAGAAGAAGTTAAAAATTACCTACAAATAAATGAAAACGCAAGTACAACCTGCCGGAATCTGTGGGATGCAATGAAAGCAGTCCTCAGAGGGAAATTTATAGCAATGAACTCATATACAAAGAAAACAGAAAGAGAGCAAATAAACAACCTAATGATAGACCTCAAACTCTTAGAAAAAGAACAACAAGCCAAACCAATAGCCCAAAGAAGGGAG
The DNA here is from genome assembly GCA_004027595.1 of Dinomys branickii. Taxonomy (NCBI): domain Eukaryota; kingdom Metazoa; phylum Chordata; class Mammalia; order Rodentia; family Dinomyidae; genus Dinomys; species Dinomys branickii. The sequence goes on from PVLD010020408.1 coordinate 31,398, forward strand.
GAGATTATAAAACTCAGGGCAGAAATTAATGCAATCGAGATGAAGAAAACTCTACAAAAAATTAGTGAATCAAAGAGTTGGTTCTTCGAAAGAATAAACAAAATTGACAAACCCTTACCCAACCTTATTTTAAAAAGAAGGGAAAGATCTCAAATTCATGCAATAAAGAATGAAAAGGATGAAGTCACTACAAATCCCACAGAAATCCAAAAGATCATTAATACCTACTTTGAAAATCTTCCCTCCCATAGGATGGAAAATACAGAAGAAATGGACAGATTCCTAGACAGGCACAAATCACCAAAATTGAATAAGGAAGACGTAAAAATCCTGAATAACTCAGTATCAATTAATGAGATTGAAAACGTTATTAAAAACTTACCAACAAAGAAATGCCCAGGCCCTGATGGTTTCACAAGAGAATTTTATAAAACATTCAGAGAAGATCTAATGCCAACACTCCTCAAACTCTTCAATGAAATCGAAAAGGAAGCAACTCTCCCTAACACATTTCTGGAGGCAAGTATTATACTGATACTAAAACCAGAGAGGGACCCAACCAAGAAAAAGAACTACAGGCCAATCTCTCTAATGAACATAGATGCAAAGATACTCAACAAAATACTGGCAAATAGATTAAAACGAATCATAAGGAAAATTATACACCATGACCAGGTAGGATTCATTCCAGGAATGCAGGGATGGTTCAATATTCGCAAATCAATAAATGTAATATATTATATTAATACAGTCAAAGACAAAAACCACATGATCATCTCCGTAGATGCAGAAAAGGCTTTCAATAAACTCCAACATGCATTCATGTTAAAAACCTTAGAAAAAATAGGAATAGATGGCCTCTACCTCAATCTGATGAAAGCTATCTATGACAAACCAATAGCCAACATCATACTAAATGGACATAAACTAAAAACTTTCACTTTAAAGTCAGGAACAAGACAAGAATGTCCACTGTCACCACTCCTATTCAACATAGTTCTGGAAGCATTAGCCAGAGCAATCAGACAAGAGAGAGAAATAAAGGGAATAAGGATAGGAAAGGAAGAAGTCAAACTATCACTATTTGCAGATGACATGATACTATACATGGAGGACCCCAAAAACTCCACAAGAAAACTCCTGGAATTAATTGACAAATTCAGCAGCGTAGCTGGATACAAAGTCAACACCCGAAAATCAATACCATTCCTATACACGAACAACAAACAGACTGAGAGAGAAATTGAGGAAACCATACCTTTTTCAACAGCAGCCAAGAAGTTGAAATACTTAGGAATCAATCTAACAAAGAATGTGAATGATTTATTCAGTGAAACCTACACTACTCTGAAAAAGGAGATTGAAGAGGATTTCAATAAATGGAAAAACATACCCTGCTCATGGTTAGGAAGAACTAACATTGTAAAAATTGCCATACTACCAAAACTGTTGTACAGATTCAATGCAATTCCCATTAAACTACTGTTAGCATGCCTCACAGATCTAGAGAAAATATGCCTTAAATTCATCTGGAACCAGAAGAGACCCAGAATAGCAAAAGCAATCCTGGGCAATAAGGACAAGTCAGGTGGAATCACAATCCCTGACCTGAAATTATACTACAAAGCTACTGTAATAAAATCAACCTGGTACTGGCTAAAAAGCAGACCTGAGGATCAATGGAACAGACTGGAAGATGCAACCATAATGAAAAACCCACTCAGCTACCTTATATTTGACAAAGGGGTCAACCAAACTCACTGGAAAAAAGATGGCCTGTTTAATAAATGGTGCTGGAAAAACTGGCTTGCCTCTTGCCGAAAACTGAAAATAGACCCAAGTCTATCACCATGCACCAAACTCAGGTCAAAATGGATCACAGACCTCAACATTAAAACAGAAATTCAAAATCTATTGGGAGAGAAAGTAGGTGAAAATCTTGAAGACACAGGAGTAGGCAGAGAGTTCATGAACAAAAATGAAACTCCAAGGGAAACACTTCAAAGAATCGATAATTGGGACCTCATCCTAATGAAAAGTTTTTGTACACATAAAGAAATCACCAGCAAAGTAAAAAGAAAACCCACAAATTGGGAAAAAATCCTAGCTGGCTGTCCCTCCGACAAAGGACTTCTATCTAGAATATACAAAGAATTAAAAAACATGTACCTGTCCAAATTCAAAGACCCAATCCAGAAATGGGCATCTGAGATGAATACACACTTCTCAGATAAAGAAATACTAATGGCAAATAAATATATGAGAAAATGTTCCACATCCTTAGTCATTCGAGAAATGCAAATAAAAACAACACTGAAATTTCATCTCACCCCAGTAAGACTGGCCAGTATGAAAAAGTCATCCAATAACAAATGCTGGCGAGGCTGTGGAGAAATAAAGACTCTATTACACTGCTGGTGGGAATGCAGACTGGTGCAACCACTGTGGAGAGCCGTTTGGAGATTTCTCAGCAAACTAGGTCTAGAGGTTCCATTCAAACCAGCTATTCCCCTTCTGGGTATTTTCCCAGAAGATCTGAAAACATCATATCACTCTGATATATGTGCACCCATGTTTATAGCAGCGCAATTTGTAATA
>PVLD010020409.1:0-33991 GCA_004027595.1 Dinomys branickii
TCAAATACATAAGAGGAAAAAACAGTATTAAAGACTTTTATTCAATTAACTGAAAGAAATCATGCAGTCAAAAATTTAGAGATTGATGGGCATGATGGTGCATGCCTGTCATCCTAGCCGTTGAGAGGCTGAGGTAAGAGGATTACCCTGAGTTCCAGGAAGGACAGATTTACAGAGGGAGATGTATATATATATATATATATATATATATATATATATATATATGGTTAGGAATATAGCTCAGTGGCACAGCACCTTCCTGGCCATGTGGAGTCCTAAGTTTGAGTCTCAGTACCAAAACACACACACACACACACACACACACACACACACATATTGACAAATTTTAATTTCCAAGTAAAATTAAGAAGCATGAGTTAATGCTTCCAAATACCTTTTGTAATCACAACAAATGGACACACACATGGACTCAGAGAGTTTACCTTGTTTTTTTTAATTTTTGTGAGACAGGGTCTCACTCTGCAGTTCAGCCTCCTATTGAAATGACTTTGTAGCCCAGGCTGGCCTGGAACTCCCAGAGATCCTCCTGCCTCAGCCTCCCAAGTGTTGGGATTACAGGTGTGTACCAGCACACCTTGGTAACAGAGTTTATTTTTCACAAGAGTTAGAGCCATACACATTCCTGTTTCCATTGATGGAGCATAGAGGAGGACACCTTGGTGTTTTCAGAAGAAAGTGGATCACGGTGCTCTTGCGCAGCTCCTCTGAAGCTGCTCTCAGTTCTCTCCCAGTACCTCTGCCCTGTGGTGCAGCTTTGCTACACTTAGGCACAGGTGTACGACCCAATTCTGGCTCAGGAGGAGCAAATAGAAATCTGCTGGGGGTGTCTCTGGGAAAGCATCTGGGTCTCTGCTGACAGGACACCTACTTTCCTAGCTCAGCCCTTTGCCATCTCTCCTGCTTTAGTAGCCCCTTGGCCGCTGCGTTGGTTCCTGTCAATCTCACAACAAATTTAGTGGCTGATGACCATACAAGTCGTTATCTCAGGGTCCCGGGAATCAGAAGTCTGAGGCAGGTCTCGCACCACTGAAACCTAGGGTTGGGCAGGGCCGTGTTCCAAAGTTGCCAGGTAGAATTTGATTCCTTGCCTCTCACTCTGTGACCTGTAGAATCCACTGCATTGATTCGTGGGCCTCTCTGTGCTCAAAGCCAGCAATGCTGGGCTGATTCCTCCTGCCACATCCAGTGACTCTGCCTTCCTTTCCACTTTAAAGACCTCGGAGTTAGACAGAGTCCACTGGATAATCAGGGTCATCTGCCCACACTGAGGAGAGCTGGTTGCTAACTTCCATCCCTTCCGTGTAAACTCACAGCCGGCCCCAAGGAGCAGCAGCAGGTGGGCTTCCTTGGAGACCATCGCTGTGACTTCCTGTAGATGTGGTGATGGGTGGGGGAAGCAGCCCTGCGTTGGTGTCTTAATCCAAATCAACTACATCGCTCTAGACTTCTTGCTAGAGGAGAAAAAGTAACACAGTGATTGTGATTTTTATTGCCCAGGAGGGAAGGAATCTCTAATGCACATACACTTAAATATTGTATCTCTAGCTAAGGGCTTAGTATTTTCAGAATGCAAGATAAGGTCATTTTTGAATTTGCAGTTCCTAGAAAATTTGCTACTTCACACTGTTTTCCAGCAAAGCACAAATGTGTTCTGAAAAGCTAGGAGATGAATAAACAATTCATTCTTCCTCTAGAAGCTGTGACTGAAAACAAGGTGGCTACAGTCACTTTGACTATCTACAATTGTAGGATAGATGAAACACAAAATATAAACCTGCAAATCACTATCGAATAATGAGGAAAAGTGGTAATTGAGCATAATTATGGCAAGAAAAGTAATATAAAAAAGGAGATGTAACAAGTGTCTTATTTTTAAAAGGAAACCTTAATTTCCAGGTTGATATATTGCAGGATATGAAAGAGACTAGCAAATTCGAGGATGTCTTCCTTGCTAAATCCCTTGACATCCACCAGAGGAAGTCAGTAGTTATTGGCATAATTAGGGAAAAAGAATTTTAATGCTTTGAGATAATGATTTCAGACTATCTTTAAAACAAGGTATTAATCTTAGAAGTCAGAGATAAGCAAATGGACATATTTCATCCACCCAAAGATAAAGTAGATAGTGATAACAAACAAGCATGAAAATATGGAAAGCGTAATTATAGGACAGGTCAAATTTCTGATGAGGGTGATATTCTCAAATAATTTTCTATGGTGGGTTGGTGGAAAATGTACATTGTGAAATTTTTTCACCTACTAAGTAACCAAAAATCTCTCCTCATATTAATATCCATACATAAACTGCTGTGGATTGCATTTCTGGAAATAATTGTATAAATAAAACAACATAATTGGGCTCATAATTGCTGTCACTTCTCAAAAATAGAAATAACAGTGACAATGCAGATCAATGCTTGATAAAATTAAATGTATAATGTTTAAAGATGGAAGCCATGCAGTTTAAATCCAATACACACACATACACACACACACACACACACACACACACACACGCGATTGGAAAGACTACAGACACCATTTCCAAATTGTATATCCCTGTTGATTTTCACACTTCTTCCCTACCCCTTCTGAGCCAGGACAGTCAGGATGATGTTGACTTGTCCACAATATTTATTAGGCTCTTACAAGTAACAATTTCAAAGTTTCATTTGAGTTTATGCAGCTAAATTAGCAATCATGAAATAAGCCCATTTTTTACTTACTGTAAATCCACAAGAATGCAGTGTGAAAGTGGGAGTTGATTGGTTAAAATCATGGTATATTTGATTCAAATTCAAAGAAATGTGCTTAAATACTTTAATCACTTTAGGTAAAGACATGAAATTGTTTATATTTCTATTGGAATGTAGAGTACATTTCTGAACTGAATATATTCATCTGTTCAAAGCAAATTAGTAGAGAGGAGGTATTTGACAGATAATATAAAATCTTACGTTCAATTGGTGTAAATCACAAAAATTTCCCATGTTAACATTCCTTAAATCCCTACCAAAAACAAGCCCATTCTCCACCAGCCCCCCAGGGTTTTACTTGCCTGGAAGGAACTTTGCTAATTCTGCTCTTCACAACAGAGTGAATTGCTAATTTTATTGTAGGCAAGGTGGGCCTCACTGTTATCAGTGAGTCAGTTTTTCCTCCTTGCAGCATTGCTCTGGACTATTTATGAGAATTGGCTGATGGCCTTCAGGGTTGTGTTTGTCTGATTCACTGCAAGCTGTTAAATACTAGAAGGAAAAGGAGACAGCGCAAGGCAAAGCAGGAGAATAGATAGAGTGCCACCCTGTGTCATTCTCCCAGAGAAGCCAGTGAAACAAACCACCCAGACTGTCTTTAAAAATTGACTTTAAATGCCAGATTTATTCAATCCATTGTGTGTAAGAGGAATAGAAAAGCGAGATACCGTTAATGCTACATTGCTTAACACCTATAAGAGCAAGTCGATACTTACTGTTGCTTAAATCAATCGGTCGCTGCAGAGAAATTGTTTTTTTTTTTCCTTTTTTCAACCACTTAATTCCTGTTCATCCTTAAAATATCAGTCACACCCAGAAAGAAATCCTCACCAGTATGATCAATGGATTTTCAAAAAGTGTGCCAAGGCTGTTTAATGGGGAAAGGACAAACTTTTCAACAAACAATATTCTAGATGTTGCTCTATCAAAGACTGAAAGTGGACTACCTTATACAATAGAGTGAAATTAACTAAATGGGCCAAAGATCTAAACTGAGAAGGTAAAACTATAAAACTCTTAGAAGAAAACACTTAGGAATTTCTTCCTGACATTGGATTTAGCAATAATTTCATGGCTATGATATGAAAAGTACAGGCAAGAAAAGGAAAAATAGATTAAATTGACTTCATCAAAATTAAGAACTTTTATATTTCAGAAAATAATACTACCGGGAAAGCCAAAAAATGGAAGTAGGCCTAGTGTCACCCACCTGTAACCCCAGTACTCTGAGACTAAGGCAGGAAGACTTAACGTTTGAGCCTGGCCTGGCCAATTTAGTGATATAACAAGATTTTGTCTCACAATTTTAAAATGATCCAGGGATGGATTTCAGTGTAAAAGATTTGGGTTCAAAGCCAATACTGGGGGAAAACAATAAACAGAATTGCCATATACTCTAGCACTTCTACTTCTAAGTATATACTCACAAAAATTGAAAGCAAGGATTAAAAGAGATCTCTGTAGAGCAATACTCACAGCAGCGTTATTCACAGTAATGCTCAAAAGGTGGAAAGAATCAAAGCATAAAATCAAAGAATCAAAGCTTATGTGGGGCGTATTAGCAAAATATAAACATTTTATAAATAACACAAATTCATTTCTAACAGTTCTGGGGGAGGTTCCAAGATCAAGGTGTCAATAGACTTGGTGTCTGATAATAGTTAAGACCCAATCTTAACCCTCACACTTTCTGATTCATAAACAGTCATCTTTTCTTTATGTCTTTACATGATAGAAGGGGCCAAGGCTCTTTCTGGGTCTTCTTTTATAAGGGCACTAATCCTATTGCGGAAGATTCTGTCTTTCAAATACCTTACCTCCTAATGTCAGTTCCTTATGATGACATTTCAACAAGCAAAACTTAGGGGAGTCCAACCATTCAGACCGTAGAAATGAAGCATCAAGAATAAGCAAATTCATAGACAAAAATAGATACTACATAGGCTGGGGATGGGAGTGTCACCAGCTAGCATAGGTTCTTGCTTTAATGACAATGCAAATTAAAACTATAGTGATCCTGTGAGCTTACAGGAAAAAGTTTTCATTGGACAGTAAGAGAGAGGGTAGAAAACGGACTGCAGCTTGAGGAACTGAAGAAGGGAATTCTGATGGACAGTACTGAGTTGTTTCAGTGAAACAAAAAACCAATTTCTGGGCAGTACTGTTTGTAGTGTCCTAGGGTCTGCTTGATCATTACTCAGTCCTGGTTTTGTAGCTCAGCGAAGATTCTCTCCATTTGACAGCCAGTTTGTTTCCTGTGGAGGAGTCTTCCTATCTTGGGGCAATCTCAGGCTTGTGAGACTGCTGGAATCCAAGGTGACCTTAGTTTCAAGGTAATGGTAATGGCAGGATGCAGGTGTTGTCAGTCTTAAAGGGCAGTTAAGATAGGCTAGGTAAATTCAGGTCTAATAAACCTTATTTTGACAATTTTTAGACAGAGACTACTCAAATGACTAACACACCTGCATGGAGAGCTGAAAAGAATTTGACCTAGTTTCACAAAATGATAGTCAAGTTTCGTTCTACTCTTAGTTACCCGTTGGGCATCCATAGGCTCACGTGAACAGTCATGGTTTTTAGCAAAAATCCCATTGCAATCCCTGTCTGCTTTAGCAAAACATACATCCTACTTTTCATGAGTTACAGATCAAAGGCCCAGGAATTTGTCTTCTCTTCCTTCTTAACTATGTCATGACTGGATAAGAAGAAGATTCCATTTAGAGGGTACAGAAATTTTTTGAGGGTGATGGAACCACTTAGGATGTAGATAGAGCTGATGGTTGTAAAACATTTTACATATGTTTAATGGCTTTTAAGTTGTGGCAAAATCATATGTATTATGAATATTTTGTCATAATGAAAAAATATGTTACTTCACAAGTTACCATTTCAGGGAAACTCTCTCAAATCATAAATTCACAGGAGACTGTGCCTTTTCCTCACTTCATATATACCTTAAGTTATAAACTTGTATTTATTTCTTGGTGGAGTTCTTTGGAAATGTCTCTTTCCTCCCCAGGACTGGTATTGTGTAATGATTTCCATGTCAAATTTGTTTATTTATCTTCCAACAGTGTCTGCTATTGAAAGAATTCAGTATGTCTTTTTAAAATTGAATTGACTTTTCAAATATTAAGGAAGAAAACTAAAATACATAGTGAGTATCGCACACATGGCAGTTATCTAACTCTCTTCTGTGTATGACATTTATGGGGGTGAACAGTTTTAACAGGTCATTTAAAAAATGTAATTTAGCAAATCTGACATGACTAGGACATACACAAACACAGATAGAGAAACAAGTCTAATTATTCTATTGTTACATCACGTAATTATCCATGATCAAATTATAGATTGTAGAAGGGATAATTATTCCTAATGGTCTCCAAGAGCTATCATTTTCTTTAATTTGAACTTGGTAGGCACTGAGTAAGGTAGCTGATTATGAAGGGGCACAGCCACACATCCTGATTGTAGGCAATTAATTCTAAATACTAATAGTGTTGGCAAGTTTACTAAGCTTCCTATGAGAATCCAGGTATCTTGAAAAGGGCTTCAAATAAGCCAGCAGAGAGGGAACTATTGTGGACTTCTCCGTATTATAATTGGGGGTAAATTTTATGCAACTGCTCATAGTCTAAGGCATAAACACCATGGACAAAAAGAACAGGATTTGCTCTTCTTTTTTTTTTTATTTCAAACTAGAAAATTTCAGATTTTGCAAAAGCTTCTGTGGTGAATGCTTTCAATTGTGACCACTTACAAGAATATTGACAAATTTTATTCTACTGACATTTAGTACAACAATTCTTCAGCCAAAGACTTTTTCATTTTTTAGTAATGATGATAGAGATGGTGGATTGAAAAGGGAATTTCTGAGGTCAATGAATTACCCTGAAGTTATTTTATTATGTGACAAATGTCTATTCCTGTTTAATCTACCTTATTACTAACAACTGCATTTTCCAGTTATGTTAGCGTATTTTTATGCATATATCTTATGCATAAGTAATTAAGTCCTTTAAAAACATCTGTTTTTTGTTTGGATTCACATAGGTTTGTGTCTGATTATGATGGGTACCTTCCTCTACGATCTAGAAGAATTTCAACGGTTAAATACCATTGAAATTTTTTCCAAAACAAGGCTACTAAGAAGCTGGTTAGCTGGGGATATAGCTCAGTGGCATAAGCAGCTGTCTGGCAAGTACAAGGTCTTGGGTTTGATTCTTGGTACTGAAAAACAAGAAGTTGGTTGGCAGAGAACCAAGCCAATTTGTGAACTATTTCAAGCTTTAGAAGTTGGTATAGTATGGTAGAGAATTTGCTTTTTGTCCCAACTATGAATTTGAAATTTCTCCTGGGGGAGAATTATACTGTTTTTGTGTTATTTTGCTTTGTTTGGAGGAAATGTGTTGACAAGATATTTGGGGCAAGGGAGATGGGCACGTGTGTGCTTATGTCCTGAAGGTCTTCCTCAAACTTCCCTCTATGTCCAACAGCTAAATCAGGTGGTGGTCACTTATTTTATTTTATTTTACTTTTGGGAGAATATAGGATACATGTAGTATCAATTTGGATTTAGCACCTTAGGCATCGCTGAAATGCCTTATATGATGAAAGAGTGAATATTTAAGGCTTTGTGTTTATTGTTAAGTATCAATTTGTTGAAAACTAATATATCAAAAATATAAAAAGACAGAGTCCACAGGGGGGTCACATTTGCTTCCTCGCAATAGAAGGCAGTCATCACAGGAGGTCAGGTCTTCAGGTCTTCAGGGACTCTGCTGGACATGGGGTGGGGTGGTGACAGCAAAGGAAGGCAGAGTGTGCTTGCGCTGGACACAAGAGTGCATTATGGTCCAGTCTGATTCATCCCTCCTAGGTCTGGACCCTCACAGATCCAAAATACACTGACAGTTGTTTTTGCCTTATTTGATGCAGGCAAGGATAACTTTGTCACCTGTTGGCAAAGTCCAAATGTAAGGACTTGAACTTGGTAGGCACTGCGAATCCAGGAAGAAATTGCTTGTCGCACTAGTGTTGAGCATTGGTGCATCTGGCTCATTCTCCCCTCAGGAAAAACAGGCATGTGGCTTTGAAAGGAATTTGGTGACCCTGGTTATCTTTGTTTAGATCATGGTCATCATTGGTCACAATGATTCATAATTATGTTCTTCTATAGTTTCTTCCTCAGAGGTCAAAAATCACCATATGATTTTTCCTGTTGGGTCATGAGGATAATTCCTGTGGGATCTGAGGTAGAATGAGGGGGATAAGGAGAAATAGAAAACACACAAGGAAGCTGAAATTTGAGGGGGAGAGAGAGGAGACAGGGTGATGGGGAATGGGGAAATTTTCTTCCCAGTTCTCTCCAGAGTCAGAGATAATTTGTGATATAACCGGACTTTTTTCTCTTTAAAATAAGAAAGAAGCCTAAGAGACAAATATACTTTATTTATGTTTTCACTTTCTTTATACTGATAATACAAATGAGTAGCAGGATTTTGCAAGTTACCTTTTTAAAACATCAGATACGAAAACAACAGCGACATTAATACCTCAGTCTCAGAATTGCTTCTTGAAAAGTCATCTCTTGTTTTTTTTTCCTTTGGTCTTTTTGAGACAGGATCTTGCTATGCAGTTCAGGCTGGTCTTGAGCTCACTTTGTAGCCCAGGCTGGCCTCTAATTCCCAAAGATCCTCCTGCCTCAGTCTCTTGAGTGCTAGGATAACAGGCGTGCACCACCCTGCCCAGTAGGGAAAGTCAACTGTTTAACGACAAGAAACAACCATTTAGGACTTTACACAACCAAGAAATCAGCTTTCTTCATAGGTGTGCTACTATGTAGCTGGGTTTGCCCTTGACAGCTTGTTAACGGCATGCAGATAAGCAAATGCCTGTGGACAAGTTCAACCACCAGTTTATCAAAAATATGATTTTATGTCTCGTTGGAAATGTCTCTGCCTTGGACAAAAATGAGTCTGAGTTTTAAAAAAGGTTATGAAAAAGGTTATGAAGTGCTTTACGTGGTGTAATAAAGGTTCATTCATAATCTTTGTTTCTTGGATCTGAGTGTTTTGGCAAGAAGAAGTAAGGCAAAACAATGTCCACTGAGGTAGGGCACATGCCATATACCATAGGACTCCAGCCTCTAAGAGGGTTGTCTCCTACCAAGCTCTGAAACTCACCCATAGACAAGCCCTTCCATCTTTTCTATCAAACCACTGCATGTAGTCATTTGGGGCATATGATTAGGAGGACAGTCCCTCTTGGAAATATACACATATTCTTCTGAAATTAGCTTATGGCTCCTTGATGATATAAGGGATTCCAGGCTGCTGGGTGGTCTGAAATCCCCCCGGAACAGTGCTCCAGTGAGGAGTAAGGATTGCAATCCATTGTTGACAACACTGATGCTCTCACAGGCATGAGATAAGACCTCCAAATGTCATGGGGGAAATATTATAACTCCCAACCTGCTGGATGTCCAACACACCAACTTTGTGTTCTCCAAAATGGAAGAATGAATTCTAAGGAACAACAGAGGTTACGATTAGGAAATATTGAGAGAAAGCAACTCCTGCCTAAGAGAGACAAGAGGGGACCTGGCAAGTGAGTTGTCAAAGAAAGCTTTATAGAGCAAAATCACATGGGGGCAAAATCATGATGTGGGACAAACTATGGGCAATCAATAAGATTACAAGTATAACTGCTTAGGTAATATTGATCCAATGGGGAAGCAAATTGTGTAGTTGCCAAGCATATGTACATGGAAAGAATGACTATCTCTCCTGGCAGGGAAAGGTCAAGGAGGTCTTGGTCTCTCACCCAGGTTACTGATGCCTATTTACGACATTAATCATTATTGTTCACCCCTCAGGGAAGTATGTAGGTATAGTCATTCCATCTTTGTCCAGAGGCCTAGCTTCCAACCAATGTGCTTCCATCTACAATTGTAATGTGTTCTTATCTTCAGCACTGACTTCTTTGAGGGCCTAGTCCCGTATGACTGCTTATAATATTTCTACCCAGCTTAGTTGTCCATAATAATATCTCTGCTTATCTTTGGCAAGGGAGGTGCATGTTGAAGAACCCATGGGAACATTGATGCTTTTGTCTTGTACAGGGGGAGACTGAATAAGCTCTTCAGTGGAGCGTCTTGTCACCTTAGCAGTGAGGCCACTCGTACTTCAGCATGCGATTCTTCCAAAAACAATTATTTTCTTCCTCAAAATATTCTCTTGGAGGTCTCTTATTTCCAGTGGAAGTGGTTATGCAAGGCTGTGTTCCTCCTCACGTACAGGCGATGTTCATCTTCCTGGACAGGAAGCTCTCCTGGGCGGGTCTCCAGGAGAGCCCACTCACCTCATTACTGCCACAAGTGCTGAGACAGAGAGAAGGATAACAAGGGGGAGAGTCTGCGCTTGGGCCAAGCCTGCAAGCAGTGTGTGTTTCTGCTCAGTTGCTCTATTCAGAACTATTCAGAACCTCATGAAGAAGCAGGAAGACTGAGGAGGGTGTTTTGCCTACATTCCTAGAGGATAATAGGTTTAATGAGGCTTAGAGAACTGTCTTTGCCACCACTTTTAAAACCTAAATAACTGGTGATACCTAGTTGCCCAATATGTTTATGAATAAAAATACATGTTGGTTATTACCTGTAGTTGCCTAGCATTTCCTTTGACAGTGGTGTCCAGCTCCCTGCTGACTACGTGCTTTCTGTCTGTGGGGTTGTTGTGTGGATCTGCAGGCTAATCTCTGAGGTAAGCAGCCTCTACCCTGGAAGGGCTCCCTCATCTCGGGCTGGCAGGCTAATTGAGCCTTCTGATAATGGTGCTTCCCTTAAACACACTCATAGGTGTGATGGTCAGAAAGGGCCTGAGTCATAGCTCTTCAGTCTGTGGCCACACTTTAAGTCCTTCTTCCTGTTGTGACTGTGACTCTAAGGGCACAGAGAATGCTATGAAAGTGGCCCTGCCTCACCTGCAGCTTTCTGCCCCAGCTGTATCTACCTGCACTTCTGTCCCTGTTGACAATGTAGCCCTTCAGCCAAGGTCAGCACTGGCCTTTCAGAACTCACACAGTCAAGACGCTGTGTCAAAAAGACCAACCCCCCCCCCCCAAAGCTCACAGTGTTGTGATAATATTATCTGTCCGGCATTAGCAGCCACACATTTTTTTCTTTTAGACATTTTAACTGTGATATATTTGAATAGATCATTGTTTTTAGGACAAGAAGAGGAAAATTACTTTTGTATCACTTTGAACTAATAGCTATTTTATCTTAGAAATTACTAATTGCCATGCCACTGTAACTCTTTTCTATTATCATTAAATCATCTCCTAAAACAAATTTTGAAATATGAAAAACATTCCATTTCATGGTATGCCATGATGTATCTATTAATTTCTTTTCTTGATGACCTAGTTTATTTCATTATTGTTTTTCTCTAAGTTGGTCTGCAGAAGGTACATGTGTACTTGGGATGCTACTTGTCTGCTGACTTTTCTTAGGTTGAATTCTTGCAGGGAATTATTATATTAAAATCTATTTTCATGTATATTTCAACATGTCATATTGTCTCATAGTCTATCAGTAAGTGGGTATGATCCTTGATAAAATCCTTCCCAATTTATTTAGACCAGTAGTACTACTAGTTGTGCACCTTGGTTTCTTCAACTTTAAAATACTGTCTAGGTGTTAAGCTATTGTAAGAGTAAACAGGTACTTCCAGGCATGGTAGTGCAAGCCTGTAATCTTAGCACTTGGGAGAATCATCTTAAGCTTTGAGTCCAGCCTGAGCCACATACTTCATTCAAGCCCTGCATGAACAAAACATAGACAAGTTACCCAGGTAGGTTATACATGGTAAGTACCATCGTTCTCGCTCCATGTAATCCAGTGTATTGAATACATGAGTAGCTGACATAGCAAGGACACAGGGACAGCAAAGGCATCACACAGCCAGCATCGGAGCTTCAGGCAGCTGCTTTGACTGACCTATCTCTGAAGAAGGTCAGAGAGACCAACAAAAGCTGGACCTCAAGGGGTTGACTTCCCCTGGGCCAAGCATTCAGGTTTCCTTTTGCTTATAGTTTCGTTTGAACATCTCTGTGTGAGCAACTTATTCCGAGGACTGTTGTCATCTTCCTGGCCAAGTTCCTGTGGCTTTATGACTTTCTGTTCTGTACCCACTGTGTCTATATTTGGGTACGACCAAGTTGCAAAGAGGATAATCGTGTTGACCAGGGTACCCCAAGCGCACATTTCTGGTTTGCAAGATCTCCAGGGATTTCGATAATAAGCTAGTTGGAAGGAAAGGACAGGGTTTTGGAAAGAATAAAGTCAAAATAGCTAGAAATACAAGAGTGGGCAGCCAAAGGAACAGTCCTCAGAATGGAAAGGCAACTATGAAGCCACTGGAAAGATCAGTTGTGAAATGAGAGGATAAATCAGAACCTGAGTTTAACAGACAGACTGGTTTTCCAGATGCCCCTCTGCCATGGCATTTTCTGTGAGCTTCAGATCTTTAGCATGGAATATTGGCAATGTAGACTATTTCACATTCAGAACCTTATCCTCTTCTTGCCCCTCTTTTCCTTTTCCCTCTGGTTTACATCCTCTGGAGCACCCCAGCCACTTAAATGCAACTTATTTCACACTGACCTTCAGTTCTGAATACATTTACTTAGAAATGAGGGCCACTAGACCACCACACAAAGCCCTGTGCCCACTTTGTTTACTATATCTGTGCCCTGACCTCGACTCTGGGCATCCTGCGTGTACTGCTTTATCAAGTGATGAGCCCCACAAATGTCTTAAACATTGACATCATTTCTGTGTTTGCATCAGGTAGGTCACGTGTTTTTCTGCTGGGAAGAAATGTTGGATGTCATAGTTCAAACAGTGAAAAGGAAACAATTTTTTTTTTTATTCAGGTAAACAAAACATAGTCCTGAGTAAGGCAGTGTTGAGCCAGGGGTGCAGGGTGGATTTGCCCAGGTGGAAGTTTATTTCTCTTTCACATAAACCTATATGTGAACTCCTCAGGGCAGTTGTAGCAGCTGCAATATGATCTAAATCCCAGGGTCACTGGTTTGTTCTCCAAGAATATGAAGACTGAGTACAAGAAGCAGGATAGAGGAAGAGGGAAAAAGTGGTCATGCAAACTACTTTTTATCACACTGAGCAAAAGTTTTGTACAATATGGAATTTTGTATCCCATGACCAGACCTGTAATCACTAAGTCAGCTTCTGGCTATCTCTTAGCTTCCTACATGCCAAATCTTCAGAAAAATGGTATGTTGTCCAAAGAACATGCCCCTGAAATTCATAACAATTATATTTTTAAGTATTAAATTTTAAATTGACCTTCTATGACCCTGTTGTTCCTACAAGGGCCACTTCTTTAAATTTAAGTGGACCGTGAGACAGGGATCCATTTCTCCTAGGATGGCGCAAACCAAGTTCTGAGCTTGGTAATTGAGAATTGCTGCTTGGACCATGATAGGGTAAGTCAGGTGTGCAATGTGTGTGTTCAGCGATGCGTGCGGTATGGCTGCATCTTTTAGTGGTCAAGGAAGCAGATGCTTTGGAGATGTCTCTTTTGTTGATTTGCCTTCCCATGTACGTAAGGTGTTTTTCACAGAGTTAAACCTTTACTCTCATTTTCACTCTCCACTGAAGCTTCATTGGATTTCATTGCAGCTTTCTTCTTTGACTGATCAACTGACCCTCCTTCCATACTGTTTGAACATTTTTCCCCACTCCCTGTCATGATTCTCTGAGCTCCAAGTTTCCTTCTGTCATCTTCTCCTTTTCAAAGTACTACTCAAGTAGGCTCTCAGGTCTGGTCCTATCTTCTCATTCTATACACCCTAGTGTTCAAATCTTAACTCTACCACTAGGTGTGAAGTGAGAAAATTACCAAATTTAGGACTCAGTATTTTTATCCCTAACTGCAATGGGTGGGCCTCATTATGAAGACCTTCTATCGTAGGTAACAGTGAATCCAGGGAGTCACGGTGGGCTGGGAAGGTGGTTGCCACCACAGTTATTTGAATAGAAGATTTTGATTTTTACAGAAGTATAATGGGTTCCAGAATGGAAATAATATTTATTCAGTCTAGAAATAACACTTGAGGTAATGATTCCCTTTGGGAAGGCCCAGTGCAACAGTGGTTAGTGGGTTAGTGGATGCTCATTGTATCATTCAGTGTTTATTAGAGAAATAAATATAGCACAAGATACATAAATATATATACATTTACAAGATTGTCTTATGATGGCCACCCACGGAGTGGAATGAAGAAGAGGACAGAGGGTGTCTGCACACTGGAGACCAAAGGATTCAGTCTGAGGTCTGGAGCTCACTGGAGTGTCTTATGTGAGCTCCTATCAAAAAACCAATGGGTCTGCAGTGGATGGCTCAAGAGTCTATGCCAGAAAGCTGAAAGATCTGCACCAGAAGCTGAAGAATCTGTGCTGAAAGCCAGATGATGTCCAAGGTGAAGTTGAAGACTGGAGCTCCTCAGAAGAAACAGAAGTGGGTTTGTCCTTCTTCCTGTCCCCTTTATACCAGCCTGGTGACAAGCTGCCCTTGGGAGGGCCTTTCTGTAATGCCCTAGGGTATGGAATTGCTGAGCTGATTTAGTTAAGCATGTCTTACTCAAGTTGATGTAATCAATCCACCGTCGCACTCCCTCCCAATCACTTATCCTCTTCTTCCTGCACTGCCTGCAGTGGGAAACTGCTTGTTCCACTTGTGGGTTGGACTTTCAACAGTGGCTTCCTATTTTTTTCTTATCCCTTGCTATGTCCAGCACATACAGGCTGCATTTTATCTAAACATGGGTATTTCAGAGGTTGCTGTCTTCTGCATCTACACACAGCACGCCTTACAAATCTCTTCATATCTCACAAACTACTTGCATTTACACTGAGTCCCTTCATCCTCCTTTTGCTGGTGTAATGACCTCAAATAATAGGACATGTGCACACTGAGTACATGAACAAGTATCTTTTACTTTCTTAGCCTTGGGTTTTTATTACATTGGTGTTCTGAAGATTTCAGGGCCATTGTTACATAGCAGCTTCTGTCTTCAATCCTTATTATCTGATCTTTCACTTTACTCACACTTGTACATCTGTTAGGAGGAAATTTAGGAGTCCCCCTGGACTGGAGTGTATAACTCTTGTTAGTCAAACTTCTGCTATTAGTGCAAATACTTCCTTTTCTTCGTGTTTTCCTTTCTTAATTGTAGTTTTATTAAGCCTACAGGTAATGACTACACCTAGGAACTTTATGAAATATGCAGAATTAACTGTCTTATTCTCCTCTAAGGTATGTGTGTGTGTGTGTGTGTGTGTGTGTCTGTCTGTCACACAGTGCCACAGCCTCCCACTGCAGACCCTGCCTCAGCTGTTCCACCATGGACCTGAAGTTGAACTTGGAGGAGACTGAGAAGAGGGAACTTGATCACCAACACCTCACCAGTCACCTTCCTTATCCATAAGAGGTTCTGCCTTCTTTTCCCTGGCTGCAGGTCAGAGCCCATAGGAGAGGTCTACATTCCTCCTCTCCAGCCTGTGCCTAGCTGGAAAGGGCATTTCTGTTTCTCTCACTGCTCTCCACTTTCCTTCCATCAAAGCATCAGGTCCTATCAATGAACCACTCATTTTTTTATAAGTAGATATATTACATGTAAATGGAATTCAAAGATAGATATTTAAAAGAAAGCCCCACAGACATACCTGGACACTACATTCATTGTCTTCCAACCACTGCCATTAAATTAAGGCATGACTTGTGTGGGAACTCTATAGCTTAGGAAGAGAGTATAAGCAGATTCTTTATCAAATCTCTTTTCTTTTGGTCCTATTCAGGCCATGGGTGTATCTTTTAGTGAATTCTACTTGTATCTTACACTTCATTAAGTATGCTGTAAACTGGTGTTGCTAGAAATACTATTTCCCCTTCTAATTTTGTTAAGCTACTAAATTCTATGCAGGTACATCAGAGATACTCTCTATCAACCACATTCTAGATTTGCGTTTCACTTTCTCTCCCCTCAACACCATTTGCTTACTTGTTATGTTCTGTTATAATCAGGTCATTAGTTTGTTTCTTTGGCTATGTTCTTAGAATTTCTCTTATTTGTAGAATCATAGAATCCCACAGCTCAAAGCAAAGGCCCTTGTTTAGTTGGTAACATTTGTGAATGAGCTGCATCTGATGTGATCTTACTGCTCATTGAATCTATGCACTGGTTGCTGACTTCATGTTCTGGAAGAAGTTCTAATTATCCTGACTTAAGTACTTTCCTTTGCATGTATAACAGTGCTGGACACAGAGCAAATACTCAGTAAATTCTTAGTATAAATACATGAGTATTAATTTTGTACTTTGACCCAACTTACATGTTAGCTCTTTCTCATGTCTCTTGATGTTCTCACAGACTGTCTTTGGAGGGCCATTTCACAGACACTGTTAATTCCAAGAGGGATTTGAGAATCCTGAACCTCTCAGTGTCTAAGACATGCTCGTTGCCTTCCAAATATTTGGAATGCTTAAGAGGGCAAATATAAATGCAAAACAAACAAATGAAAAAAACCCACAGCTTTGCTGTTCTATTTTCTGCTCAATACTCTTGTGAAGACAAAAGAATTGAAATATGGAATCTCTCCCCTGTGTGACACTAGCTTTTTTCTTTTGCTTGCCATGGGGAAGCAAAACCAAACATCCATCCTGATAGAGCACAGAACCACCCATGAGTACTGTGGCGGCCGACTCCAGGTGGAACCCTGCCTCCATGGCAGCACCAACCTTGCGGCTGTGGGCTGAACTGTTGGACCACCTGCACTCAGCTGGCTCATCTCTAGAGATGGAGTGATAAGCAGAGCACTTGTGGCACAGACCCTTCTCAGAACGAAGTAATGAAACATTACACTTGGAGGATTCCAGACTCTAATAGTGCCTGGGGCAGGTTGGGGGAGCAAATTATCTGTACCTACGCAGGACCCCGCTGCTCTCACAGAGAGAGAAATCACACAGTGTGCAGGTGAGACACTTGAGTTCACCCAGCGCTCAGTGAGTACTAGATTGTCATTCACCTCCTTACAACTCAGTGTCCCTGGGAGCACAGCGCTTTACTCCAGGTGACGCTATGTGAAAACAATCGGACTGTACTCGGGCTCGGCAAGTACTCTTAAGATGCTACTTGCTGGACAAAAGAAATTGCCCATTTTATGTGTCTCTGCAGGCTACTGATTTTAAAAGTTCTTTCAGAAAGCTCTCTGTGGTTTACTTTCCATTTGTATAGGAAATATATAGTTTATTTCATAGGCACTTCGTTTGGTAGCCCTTTGCTTTCCTAAAATTTTTCTTTGCTTTTCCTCCAAAAGAAAATTCAATCAGCGTCACACATGCAACTCTGAACACAGCCCTGCGAGATTTGAAGCCCAGGTGGAGAATGAAACTTTCCCACGTGGCCGCTCTCACTAAGGCAGTGGAGAGTGGAAACACTTGGCAGGTCACGTAATTGTCGCTGTGGATGACTCATGAGACCCGTCACCTTTGGAATGTCAGGGCGTGTGCGTGAGAGAGAGTGCGTGTGTACCCGCGTCTTAGTTACTTTTCTCTCGTTGCTGAGACAAAATACCCAACACCCAAAATGAAGGAAGGAAAGGTTTATTTAGCTTACAGTTTGTGGAAGTTTCAGTCATACTTGGCTGGTTCTGAGGCAGAGTGGCACATGGCAGAGGGCAAAACTGTTCAGGGCAGCAGAGCACAGCAAAAACCACAAGCAAAAAGGAGGAATGGCTGCAAGCAGCCTCCTTTTCTCCCCTACGTTGTAAACAGCCTACCCCCACCCAGGGGTCGTGAACCTCTCACACAATCTCCATGCCCTCCTCTTGGACAGGCTCAGGATGTTTACAGAGTAAGCACCCCAGCTTCCTGCTGAATCACTCATTAGTTACACCTGCAGATTCCCCAAGTTGACACAATGTATCAACCATAACAACCCGCATGCACTGGCTGCTTGCCTCCTGAACTTGATTTTCCTGCTCTGACCTACGCGGTCGGGTAGTGACAACTGGACACTTCGGTTCCCGCTCAGAGTTCCTCTGAAAGGCACCCTTCTGCTGCCTGCCTAACGTGTCCATTCTCCCAGGTCCCCACGTCCGGGCTCCCTGGCAGCCCCGCCCCACGCCCGCCCGGGCACACTGCCGCGTGCTCGCCGGGACACGTTATGCAGTCAGTGTGTTTGTCCTATGTCGTTCACTTCTTTCTCCACTTTTTCTAGATTCTTGTCCTTGCTCGACTTGAAACATGGTTCTGTTCTCATACTGACATCCCACTTTCCTCTTCCATTGAGAAATCTCCAAATCCAGCTCCACAGTGGGGCCCGTGGCAGCTGGTGGCACTGACAGTGCTTGTGGTCATGTCTAATTGCCTTTCTCTGCTCGCCATTCTTGGAAGCCTTTGCCTCTCGTTCCGGCAGCCCTCCGAAGACAGATGATTCGCTGACTCGTTTTCACATCCAGAGGTGATTCAGTCTCTGACTCGTGTTCTTTTCTCCCTTTTCCCCTCTGGACTTCACTTAGGAGCGTCCTCTAAGAGCATCTCTATTGAGAGACTCTTCAAGGTCTTAGTTCTCACCGCGCTCGAAAATAAACACTGCAAATTGAACAAAGGTTCTCTTGACACTTTCCTGCTATCTTCCCCAGAAATAATCACCGTTACCAGAGTGCATTTTCTAGCCCCCTTTCCTTCTGCATTTTTGTACTCCGTACTAAAAAATATATATGCAAATGTATAACAGGACCCAGTAACTACTGAGTGACTCAGTGAATGTGTAGCTATGTATGTGTGTGTGTATCTGTACACATAAATATGTGCCCACCTACATATACATGCACACACAGATGGCTTTGCGTTTGTATTTGTGAGTATATTTGCATATAAATCATATTGCTTCATACATATGATTTGGCCACTTGCCTTTACAACTGAACTGCACGTCTTGGGAATTTTTCCATGTTAACATATTGGTCTATTTTGCTCACCAATATGCTTTCTAATATTGGTTTAATTGCTTTATAATATTGTGTACCATGGATGTTTATTTGTCCATTTATTTACTGGTAGTCCCATTAGCCGTGCATCTTACCCTTTATAAACAGTGCTATGGCATAAATCTTGGCAGAATTAATTGCCTGCATATATCTGTGTTTTAGTAGAATCATTTCTTTGAATAATGGAGGAAAACATTATATTAATTTTTAATAAACATTGCTCGGTTGCCCACCACAAAGATTGTTGCAATTTTCTTTCCTGTAGTACAGGAGAACATTTCCCCACATGTTCAGTAATATCTAATATTATTGATTCTTTTAATTCTGCCAATCATGGATCTAGGTTTGATTTCCATTTTCCTGATCACTAGATTAAGCATCCTCTCAAATTTTCATTGCCCTTCCATCTCTTCAACTGTATTCTCCATCTTCTTTTCTTTTACTTGTATTTCAGAGAAAGAAATTCTCTTGGTGCCCAAGAACTAATTTCTCCATACTCTTTGGTTTCTCAATTTATCTTTTTTCTGCATTTGCTGCTTTGCGTCTTCCTGGATATCTTCCCTTTGGCCTTCAGATATAATCACATTGTGGTTTTCTTGGCATGAAAGGCTACGTTCAGGTCCAGCACTCCTCTGAGCCCCTCCCGTGTTCTCTGCCCTCCCACACCTGGCCACAATGCTCCACACCCACTCCTGTCACCTCTTCCAATCAGGGAAACTGGAGAGCCTAGCAAGTCCTAATTCTACGGACTTGGAGTAGCCCTTTAAACCTCTTTCTAAATTTTTATTAGTACATGTTTGCAGCACA
The DNA here is from genome assembly GCA_004027595.1 of Dinomys branickii. Taxonomy (NCBI): domain Eukaryota; kingdom Metazoa; phylum Chordata; class Mammalia; order Rodentia; family Dinomyidae; genus Dinomys; species Dinomys branickii. The sequence continues at coordinate 19,663 of PVLD010020409.1, forward strand.
TAAAGATTAAATTCATCATGGCAAGGTCGTACTTGTACATAGCATGTGTCAATTCTTTTACATCCCCTTCCTCTCCCCTCTCATCCTCTTTCCTCCATTTCTTGGTCTTTCTGTTTGTAGAATGGAAAGACCATTATCTATCTCCCTGCCATTTTTGCTTTCAACCCACTATCCCACTTTTTAAAACTTTCCCTGTAGGGTGCATGTCTTCCTTTCTCAAGCTTTTTCCTTTGCTTTTGCCTAAGAGTGTGAAGGGTCAGAAATTCCTGCTTTGGGATTTTGTTCTATTTTTCCCTTACTTGTTACTTGGGAGGTCTCATCAACTGTAAATGTGTAACTATTACCTCTATGTACACATGACTCCCAAACAAGTATCACTAGTACTGATGACTCAGTGCAAGCTTAGGCTTCTACTGCTTCCCATGAAATTATACTACTACAACTTCAAGTTCAAAACCATAAATGACGATTATCTTCCTCTTTGCCAAACCAGTTCATGTGATTTTACCCAGTGTGTGTGTTTGTGTGTGTGTGTGTATAATGGGAGGGAGAAAATATTTTTTTCTAAGCGGAAGAAATCTCCCTGAAACACACTTGATTATGTGCTAAATTCTGGGATGAGTCACTTTTGGTGAAGGGACATAGATGGGAGAACAACATCGGTAGGGATTAAGCTTAGAGAGAGAGAGCAGGGTATCCAACTGCTTTCCACACAGAGCTGAAGTTTTGTTTTGCATATATTCTTTTCAAAAGCTGGGTTGTTTAGGGCTATCATGAGGACAGCAGTAACGGTGGAGAGGAAGAGAGGGGAGGAAAAGGGAGCTGGCATTAAGAATGGAAATTTGGCAAAAGAACTGCATGTTTGGGAGAGAAGTGATAAAGCGCTGCAATAGAGCCTGTACTACATCTCTTATCTCTGGAAAATCTTTAGCACAAACCTGATTCTCATTGATGGCTTATGTTAATTATGATTAATTAATTAAAATGCTATATTAAGTCACTCTCCTCCCCAATGTCCCTAGTGATTTTCTGCTGCTCAGACATTGAATTAAATGTACCTTTCATACTGCAGCTTTATTAAGGTGCATTTCATACACATTAAGTATATTTAATATGTACAGTCTTACAAGTTATGACCTATTAAACAATCGAGAAACCGTCAACAAAGTTAAGACAGTGCATTTACATGTCACTCTCAAAACTTTCCTTGTGGCCTGTGTTAATCTCACCTCCTGTTCCATAGTGTCCCCTGTCAAATTGCAGTGCATTTCTTTGTATAGATTAGATTCCGGTGCATTTGTTAGAATGTTTGTACCGGGGCTGGAGGTATAGCTCAGTGGTGTAAGTGCTTGCCTGCTAAGCACTAAGGCCCTGAGTTCGATCCCCGGTACCGGAAAAAAAAAAAAAAAAAAAAAAAAAAACAACCTTAGAATGTTTGTACCACTGAATCCTAAAATATGTACTCCTTTTTTGTATCTCTAATTTATTACATTTGTTTTGCACTTTATCCATGCTGTTACAAAAATAAGCAGTTCAATTTTTATTGCTGAGTACTGTTCCATTCTGTGGATATGCTACAACTGCTCCAGCCATCCTTTGGGAGACAACTGGACTGTTTCCAACTTTTGACAATTACATTTGTGACATCACATGGACCTGGACCTTCATTTCTATTTTATTTTCTATATTTATAGATCTTCTTTAATTTCTTTTTCTTATTGTAAAGAGAATAAAAAATTTAAAAAACAGTAAAAACAATTCAGAATTTCAAAACAAGATGTTGCAAAATCAACAATGGCTGTTATACTTCATATTGTTATCTTCAGATAAAGGCATATCTATCAGATATAAGCATACAAAACTGATTTAAAAAACGTGAAGCATTAACTGTTCTTTACATGCCTAAGAGGAAAATGATGGGTGTCATACACAGGGATATGTTGAATGTTGTTTTGGAAAACTTTTGAAATTGCTTCATAAATGGGTTATCTAATTTAGTATTTCCACCAGTAGAGTTTGACTTGCTCAATAGTGTTAGAAAAATTCAAAAAACAAAGTGATCCATGATTTGTAAAATACTTAATTGTGATTCTAATCTGTCCCCATCCCGTGACTACTGATATTGGGAAGCTTTAATGTGCTTATTTGAGGGGTCAGGAAAAAAAAATAATGTGCTTACTTGCCATCTAAAACTATCTGAGGGTGAGAAGTCTATTCTAGTGGGTTACATGGTTTTTCACTAAGCTGTTTGTCTTCCTCTGGTTGAGTTGAAGGATTCTATGTATATTCTACACACAAGTCTTGTTTTTAGGTATCTATTTTCAGTGTATTTTTTCCAGCCAGTTGGCTGTATTTTCATTCCCTTAGTAGTGTCTTTTCAAAGTCTTAAATGCCAATGAAAGTAAAGTTGGTATTTTTGTTTTTTTTCTTACACTTTTGTGTTCTAGTTAAGAATCAGTGTCAAGTCCAAGGTCACTCGGGTTTTCTCTATGTTTTCTTGTAGAATAACATAAATTTGGCTCAAATGTTTAGAAGAGTAAATTGTTTGGAGTGAATTAATATAGGTGGCACAAAGCTAGTGTTGAAATTTATTATTATTATTTTGCATATGGCTAGTCATTTGCTCCAGGATTGCTTATTGAGAACTCTTTCATCCAGTGAACTGGATGAAAGATATTTCCAGTTTTGTTCAAAATCAGTTTCCAAGTATATGTGTGGATCTGTTTTTGTATTAACTATTCTCCTTGCATTTACTAGCAGGAAATTGCCCATAATATTCCTTTAGTAGCCTCCTTTTACTGTAGAGTCTGTAGTAATGCCTTCTCTGCCATTCTCCTTGGACTCAGCCAGGTGCCTCAATTCGTGAAGTTTGGTTACCTGTCCTTGGATTTCACTTCTGTGCGCCATGGCCTAGAAATTTTCTCAAAGCATAAGTTTAGGCAATTATAAAGCTCACCTCATTTTTTGTCTGTCCTTTGTTGAAAGCTGTTGATTTATTTATTTTGTGCTTTATTTCAATTTGGTTAGAAGCAGAAGGCCAGTTTTTCTGAAAAAGATTTTTTGAAACAATGTGACATGTGGTCTTCTATTTATCACTTATTTACTATTAATTATTTACCTGCAAGATTCTATAGCTAGCCGATACCAACTTATGAAATCCAATTGTAAAATATTAAAGAACTTTATGTCCTAGTTTTAAACTGTTGATAGCTTGAATTTGGCCATGGTTGCTACATTTACAATCATAAAATTGGCCAAAGCTGTGAAGTCAACCTTTTTCTTTTCTATTTCTACACAACAAGCTAGTCTCTCTGGACTTTTTTTTAGATTTTGTCTGGAAAAAAATCCTTTAATAATTCTTATAGTGTGCATTGGGGTGATAGATACAGTGAATGTTTAAGTTTTTAAACCTTGGTACAATAAAAGATAACAGTGCCAAGAGTCACGGGATATATGTGTTTGAAGTGAGGGAGAATATTTTGAATATTTTGAGAGGGCATAATGGCAATGTGTCTTTAACTGTAATAAATTTTTAAAATTTAAGCCTTTGCTATCCTTCTTGCTCACCACTCATTGAACAACTATACACAGTGATTCTATAAATGCAAACATTACAGTGTATTCTCACCCACTTTATTGATCAGATCAGGCACAGTGAGGCTTCTGGCTCTTCCCCAGAGTGAAAATCATCATGAAAGGTAGACATTTGAGTTGATTCAGGATATTGTGGCAGTGGGACAGCGCAAGAACCTCATGAAAGAGGACTTCCAGAAGTGGGTCAGGAAGCGGCAAGAAGAATGGAATAAATGTGCTTGGTTCCGGGGGAAATATTTTAATGGGGATTAATGGCAATATTCCTTTCACCGTAATTAACTTGTGTTTGTTTAAAACAGTGTCTCTCTATGTAGTTAAGGTCAACCTTAAACTCACTGTATACCCAGGTGCCTTCAACCTCATGACAGTCCTTTTGCCTTAACTTCCCAGGTGCTGGGATTACAACATGCACCACCAGGTCCAGCCTTCACCATATTTTTTTTATCTCACCCCGTATGTCTCCTGTTTGTGAATTATATTACTTTAATGTCTCCATGTCTGAGAAAGTGTGTTGCTCCAATGTTTTTGAAACATATCTTCATTAGATATAGGATTCCAGGCTGGTGCCTGTGTCTTGTCTTAAAGTTCTCACTCCTTAGGCACTAGCCTGAACTGTTTCTGATGAGAAGATATTTGTCATCCTTTGTTCCTCTGTACAGACATGGCTGCTCATCTTTGGATATTTTTAAGACATTTTTCCCACTGGACAGGGTACCAAGAGGTTCCCAAAGCACAGATGGAGAACCTAAGCCTACCCTAAGTGCAAAATAAGTTTGCAGGTTCACTGACACCCATCATGAAGAAAGAATTTTTAGGACTAGTCATTAAGAGGCATGAGAAAGGTTTATCAGACAGAATTTTAAAAATGCACACTCAAGAGTGAATTGTGAATGTTCAGAGGAAGGAGCTGGGAAGATTCTTTTATTTATTATTGGTTTTAAGCAATCTGATGATAATGCATCTTACTGTAGAGTTCTTCATCCTACTTGTGCTTGGTGTTCACTGAGTATTTTGAATATCTGGCTTTTTATTTGCATCAATTTTGCAACTGTTTTAGCCCTGAGCAGTTCAATTTTTTTCTCTTCTATGCTTTTAAGTTTTTGGTCTTCTCAATATTAGGTTGCTTGATAATGCTCTATAACTCACTGACAGTCTGTTCTTTTTAAAAGATATATTTATTACTGTTCCTACCGTAAATTCTATATGACTTTAAGGACAGTCTGCTATGTCTAATCTCTTGTTCATCTCACCCAGTGCTTTTTAAAGTCACTTTCATTTTATTTTTAATCTGTCGCCATTTTATTATAATCTTTCTTTTATCTTCACATCCATGTCTCTTCTTAATGTGTGTATGTTCTCCTCTACCTTGTTGAACATGTGGAATCTAATAGATCATTTGATGCCCTGCTGTACCAGGTATATATATATGTCCTCCCATGTGTTTCCACTGAATACTTGTTTTCTTCTGTGTGAACAATATTTTCTCATTTCTTTCTATGCCTTGTTTTTCATTGGATGCCAACTATTTGCTGGCATCTCTTTGGGCTCCCTTCACACCTGGCTGCCTGGAAAACACCTCCAGGTCTTAGGCTAGGGTCGGCACAGGGCCGATTTTGCTTGTTTCCCTTCTTTGGGGTGACTGTCTGCACCACGTGTTGTCCAATGTCTAAAAACCATTTTTCATATATTTTGTACATTTCAATTGTTTCATTTTGGAGGGTAAATCCAGTAGCTTTTACTTGACCACAGAATTCCTTTCATTGTTTCTCATCTATTAGCTGCTTTCCACTTATTTTAGGTGAATCATCTCTGACTCCCCAGATCCTTTTCCTACAGTGAACTAAAAATCTCTTAGAAAATCAGTTTACCCCAACTATGACATATAATTCCTTTTTATTCCATTTTCCTTGTTGGCCTGAAGCCGTTTTGTCATTCTATCAGAGAAAATGTAATACTGTTATATGTGACATTAAGAATGATATCAACAAGAGCTCTACCCTGAAGCTTTCAATGTGCTGAGAAATCTAATGTCAGGCTTGAGGTAAGAGATAAAAAACAGATCCTATTTCCCCAAGCTCAGCTCCCAGTTACCTGATTGGTGGTCAACAGGCCCCATCCATCCAACAGTTAGACTTGTGTCTGCACTTTTCCCTGCCTTGTTGTCCCTACGAATCCTTTTTAATGTATGTGTTCACTCTCTGGCCCAAGATTAGCAAGATATTCTTTTGTCTCTCTCCCTGCACTCTATTTTCCCTACTCCACCTTTCCTGTACTGCCAAGATAATCTTTCTAAATGGCAAATGCAATCACAGCTCACAAAAGTTGAATGGGTCCTTTAGTGCCCAAGGGTAAGGAGCACAGAGGTCTTTTATGGTTCTTGTGCAACTATGTTTTTCTACCCACCGCTCCTCCCACTCACTCCTTACACTCAGCATTTTGATTTCGCCACACGCCTCAGAATCAAAGTGCGCAGTTTTCCTTGTGCCTGCGCCCACAGTGCTCCTTCTTCCTAGATCTACTTCTTTGGTCTTGCAGTTGCTCATTGTCAATTCTGCACTCCTCCGCTACAGAAAATGCCTAGCGCACAGTGGGTGCTCAGTAGCCCAGCTATGGTGCCGATGATTCTGTGGCAGTCCCGAAAGAGAGTTCGGCTCTACTGCCCCTCCTTGTTTCTCCATCACACCGCTTAGGCCAACCTTAAGCAAATGCAAAATCTAAGTGGAAAACAGTGTGCTTGGACTGCAAACCCAGCAGGAAACGAAGTTTTCTAAACCACCGTCACTACGGGTACCACTCCAACCACTGTCCAAACCCTCCTTTATATTTCAGAGCCAGTGTGAGAAAGGAGAAAATACAAGAGTTTCTGTCCATCTCTGTCTCTCTCTCTCTCTGAATGTCCCTGTCTCTCTCTCTCTCTCTCTCTCTCTGTCTCTCTCTCTCTCTCTCTCTCACACGCATACACACCCTTCCCACGATGTTTTTCACTCTCCTTTGGCTTTACTTTTACTCCAGCATCAGGCACTGTCTTATAATCACTGTCTGTTATCTGGATCTTCCTCTGCACTAGGGGCCTAGTGATTCTTTTTTTGCTTGCTATGCCTCTCTGAAGCCTCCTCACTAGTGTTCTTTATGTACTTTTTCACACCTTTGCTGTGCTGTAACCACAGTGGGCCTAGACTTGCTGGATATACCAAATAAACATACAAGACACTCAGTTCAATTTGAATTCTAGATACACTGTTAAAAACTATATATATATATATATATATATATATATATATATATATATGTCCTGTGCTAGTTTTGGGACACATTTGTTCCCACAAATTCATGGTTTATCTGAAATTCAAATTGAACCAAGTGTCCTGTACCTTACTTGGCAACCTATGATACTACGTTGTGGCTTAAAAAAATACCATTTAAAATAACCCATCAGGCTTGTAGAGAATTGGCCTCCTGTGGTAGCAAATTTCAGAATCCATCCAAGTGGTGGTCCAGTTTAAGGATGGTGTCTGACTTCAGAAGCCATGACTTGCAATGATACCAGTAGGCCACAAGGGGGCAGAAGAGAAAGTCTTAGCTCAAATTCTTGGCAGTAAGGAAAGAGATCTTAAAATACTTATTTGGGGGCTTTTTAATGGAGGTGCAAACAGCATCAGAGATTTTTGTAGATTCTCCTGTAGCGGCTTATCACTCACAGGAGGTTAGGTCACAACTGGGGAGCGTGAGTAAGACGCAACTAGAAGGCAGAGTGAAGGGACACTATTAAATATTCTTCCCAGGGTAGCTGCCCACATCGAGTGACCCTGCCCAAAATGGCACTCGTGCTGGTGCAGAAATCCTGATTTAGGTTACAATTAGTCCATAATCTGTTAAATAAAAAGTATATTTCACACGGGTAAGTCTTACAGATTCCGATACATACAAGTATTTTCAAACAGATCCTTATGTATTCAACTAAGGAAGAAATGGAAAGGTGAAGACATTTAAACTCCCCCTGATTAGGTGCCAAAAAGAAATTGGAGAGCAGACTACCAGCAATCATGGTATGTCAAGCTGCCTGGGTTAGGGAACGCCTCCTAGATTAGTGAGGCACGGTTCTGGGCATGTGTTATGGTTTATACTTCGATGTCCCTCCAAAGCTGCATGTGGTCACAGGTGGGGCTTTTTCAGAGGTGGCTGGATCTAGAGTGTGCCATTAGATTGTTCCATGGTGCAGTGCTACGATCCAGGGCACTAGGATTAAGGATGTGAGTGCTGCCCACCCTGAGTAGCCTGGGTAAGATATAAGGGACACAGAAAGAGCTGCGGTGGTCCCCTGCTTTCTTTTCTACCTTCTGCCCACTATGAACTCTTTCTCCTCTGTGATGCTGGTCTGCCATCTAACGTGCCTTAGAGCCAGTTAATAAGGAACCAAAACCTCTACAAACTGTAACCTAAATAAACCTTTCCTCCTTTAACTTCCAGTGTCAATGAATAAAGGAACAGAGACAGTGTATCTGTGGGTGATTGACAGGTGGGCCTGCAAGCTAATGAGGGAAGACTCACACAGAGTGTGGGTAGCACCAATCAATAGGTTTATAGCTTAAAGAGAATAAAAAAGAAAAAAAGACAGAAGTGCCCATTTCTGAAGAACTCCAGTCTTCCTCACCTTTGGACATTGGCCTACCATTTCCTTAGCCTCCCAACACAGACTCACACCTGCAAATCTACAGTGAGCTTCTAGGACTTAGACCTTGGACTGGTGCTGAATCCTTGATCCTTCTGTTCTGCAGCTCCAATCTTCTTGGGTTGAATAGCTACTGGGTCCTCTGGCTTTCCAGCATGCAGAAGGTCACTGCAACTTCTCCTACCTCTGACTCCGCACGTAGGCATCAGAGGGTGCTCCTGTCTGTAATTCTGTAAGTCCACCTACTAAATTCTTTTGCAATTATACACATGTCATACTGATTCTATTCCTCCAGATAACTTTAACTAATGCAGCTTTTGGTATTGGGGCGGTCCTAGAGAAACAGAATTGTAAGATTGAATTTCTCTAATTGTTATTTTGGTTCCTGGAGTTGGCTTTCTAATTTAATGAAACCTCAAGTTTGCCATGGTCTTTCCTTTGGATAATATAGAGCGTACTGATAATTCATGGTGTGAACTGTTTAAAATAATATGCAACACAGATCTGACCTATTTGATTATCCTAGTCTGACACTTGTGAGATGCAAGGAATTTAGCCACCCTCTATAAACCACTCCTGAGCATTTTTAGAACAGTAAGAAATCTAGTGATGCTGGCTGTCTGCCCTTAGCACCTCAAAGCAATCCATGAAAGGAAAACAATGAGCTCTAGACACAAACATGCAATCTAAAACTTCTAAATGTGCTGACAAAATATTAAAAAATTGAGCTCAAAAATTTCAGACTGCTTCCTTCAGATACCCAGAATCTAAAGGCCTCTAAGTGTGTGCTGGAAGAGAGTTTTCTCTCCCTTAGCCACAGGGCTGAAGTTTCCAGGAGGCAAACATAAGCCCTCACCATGCAACTGCTTCAATTAGAGCATAAGTTTATCACTCAGCTTCATAGTGTATCTACAGTTAAAGGGAGGATGCTGGCTGGGAAAGAATGGGATTGCGTGTATTAAGATGGAGATGTTGGGGGAGGAACCTGGTAAGTCTGGGGACATTGAATTCCTTCCTATGTTGTGATGAGATTCTATTGCAGAGGAAGGGACTTCCTCTCCCTCGGAGACAGAGACATCCCTTCTCTCAGCCCCAGCGGTGTTGCTTCTTCATCCGTACCTAAGGAAACCAATCCTGTGTGGGAATAGTGATAACCTCCCTGATGTACTCATCAAGCTTCTCGGGACCCACACTAATCACCCACTTCTGCCTTTCGGCCTCTAAACAGACTGAAATCTCAGAAAGGCCCTGAAGATGAGGTATGCAGCGTGACTCAGGAGGAGATGTGCTACACTATCAAAGAATTCCTTGAATTTTCTAATTCTTGCAAGCAGACATTTGGCAAAGAGATACAGGAACAGATCTTTAAGGGTATGTGCTGAATTTCTTCGGTAGAGATTCTGGATTTAATATCATGGCTCATAGTGTTTTTATAGGTGCTGACACTTTATTTGGTTGGCTGGCTGAAATATGGATCAGAAGACAGTCCACTGTGCCTGACTGGAGATGCCTTGCTGAGTGCATTCAAAGACTAGAGAAATGAGAATGCTGAAGTGAATTTGTCAGGTGAAACTTAACCCTCCATCCAGGAAATACACCCTTCACTTATAACTTAAAAAACAGATTTGTGAAGAGAATTCTACCATCTTCAAATGTCTCTCTCATAGATTTTCTCTGTGCAGCACCCCTTATGGTGTGGATGGAAGTCTTTCAGCTGGGAAACAGCTGTCGTGAATGTAACTGGATCATGAAGAAGAGCTGAGTGGCAGTGCTGAACTGCCACAGGCAAAGTTGGTGCACTTACTATACTGGACGGTGGAAACAGAGCAAGTGTCTGAACAGTCTGACTCATATAGACTTCTGGTGTTGGCTACTTAATCGTAGTGTTCCCAGAAGTGAAAGAGTGAGGAAGCCTATTACACTTTTGCTAGCTTTAGATAAACAGAAAAATTATAGGACAAATGAACAAAAATCAACCTCAAATTCTACCAACAGACAATTATGAGCCCTCAACCAGTTCCCAGACTTCAGTTAATTTATAGAAGCAGAACCCCTTTGAATAAAAGGAAGATCAGGTTCCCTTGAGGAAGAACTCTGGTAAATAGCCTAAAAGTTATGTTAGCAATCTTTCTTCCAACCTTCCCGAAAGAGACTTTCAGCCTTTTACCAGAATAAGTGTACAGTACTTTGGGGATACAGGACACTGGTTCTGCACTAATACTGATGGAAGATTATCCAAAATGCCCTCAGTAAGCATGGGGGCCCCAAAAAATGAGATTGTCAGTGGAGTTTTAGCCCAGGTCCAACTCTAGTCAGTCCAGTAAGTCACTGAACATGAGTTACATTCATATCCCTAGTTTCTGAACAGCGCGGATATACTTAGTACCTGGCAGACTCCTCGGGTCGGTTCCCTAACCTGTGGTGTGGGGGCTGTTATGCTGAGAAAGGCAAAAGGGGAGCTACTAGAGTTGCCTGTATTTTGGACAGTAGTAATGCACATCTCTAAAAGACTGCAGAAGTTAGTGCCAGCACCAAGGACTTCAATGATGCTGGGATGGTGGCTTCCATTGCATCCCCATTTATCTCTCGGCAGAATTCCAGTGCAGAATCACATTGCAACTTTAAGGTGAGTTTCCAGGCCTTTGACTTTGCACGGTTGCTGTATCCTTGATTCTTGTTCTGCAGCTGCCACTTTCCAGAATGAGCGCCTGCAGAATCCTTGGGCTTTCCAGCGTGCAGAAGGCCACTGTAGAATCTTCCACCCCATTTCCTACCAAGGACACTGTGCACTCTCTTGCTTCTGATCCTGAGAGTCTACCTAATAAATCCTGTTATACAATTATACATATATTTTCCATGGATCCTATTCCTTAAGAGAACCCTCAAACTAACACAGAAATAATTTTGAAATTATAACAATATGAATGACATTTTCAGATCTAGAAGGTTTTATTTTCTTGGGCATTTGTAAAGTTGAATAGTATAGTTCAATGCTTGAATAAAAGACCTGGAACATGTTTTGTTGAGTGAACAAAGACTGAGCTTCAATCAGGGCCACCACTGGGCACCAAGTGAGGGCTGCTCACTATGTCTTCCTGCCCCCTGCTTCACACTACCATCTGCTGTTCCTTCTCATGCACCTGTGTGTACCATGGGTCTGAGTCAATTTTAATTTCTGTGCTAGTCCATAAGAGAGAATGCAGAGAGTATAAGTTTAGGGCTAGAGAAATAGGGAGATAGATCTTTTGAGAAAGAGAAGGGAACCAAGAGATGGAGAAAAGGGGAAGGGAAAAGATGGGAAGGGGATGAGAGAAGAATCAAGATGAGCTGTACACAATTAGCAACTCTGCATAATGAGTGTGATCACTGCATACGGCAAACATGTAATCATAAGAAATAAGTTTAGATAGAGAAGTTGAGTCTTCTCTGTTGACTGGTCCATGCAACAGAGAAGCCTGGAGCTCTGAAGTGATTCATTCACGCAACTCAGAAGCAGGGGTGGGGTGAGGGCTCCGTTAGACAGTTCTCTGTGCTTGTTCTCCATGGTAAGTTGGAGTTGAAAGAGCATGCAGAGAACACAGAGTGGCTGTGTGGGTAGACATGGGTCCCACAGGCTCCGCAGCCAGCATCCTCTCAGAGCAGGGTGCCCGTGCATGGATCCAGAAGTGGGGCACAGTGTGGTGGCTCTGAGGATGTGTCATAGATTCATTCAGCTCTGTTGAAAAGGAGTTCGTGGCCCCGCCGACTCCTGCCATCATGTGAATTAACTTTTCACTGCTATTTGTTTTAATGACAATCATCTCATCTGTTAAATGTGCTTCTCGTTTCCAAAGCAACACCTCCCTCACTATCACTTTCACCTTTTGCAGCCCTCTATCTTGGGCTGAGTAATTCTCCTATTTTTTTTTTCGGAAAAATAAACTGAGGCAACAGGGTCAAATTATTGCCAGATCATGCAGGATTTAAAGGAAGAATGCTTGCCTAAGAAGATTTTATTATGCCACATAAAACTACTCTTTTAGTTTTTTATGGTTCTTTTGACTTCCCTTGGAAGATAGGAGTCAGGAGTAGCGGCCACAGGTGACTGAAAGAGCGGTCATGTGTGGGGATGTGGCATCTGCCACCCAACTGTGTCCATCTCCCTCCAGCTGAGACTCCTGGTGACGGGAGGAGGAACAACATTCCAAAGAAAGCAGCTAATTCGAGAGTTGGAAGTGGGCCATCTTTAAGCTGCCAGGACTATTTTATGTATGTAAGTAGAGATGCACATGTGTAGGCATGAGTTTACCCAACTAAGACTGCACAGAACTGGGAAGAAACCCAGGGCTTAGTCTTCACAGAAGATTCAACCACAAGAATTCATATAGTTCTCGAAGTACCCTTAAGAGAACTCTCATCATGCCGTCCTTTCCTCCTGGGCAGAGATGGTGCCAGTATAGGAGGGGTGGGCCATCAGAGCAGACAGTCTCTGTGAAGTTCCAGCACACCCCGTGCCAGCTGAAATCAGATACTGCAGTTTCCTCCTCTGTTTCTCCACACTTGTTTATAGCTTACTGTGACATCCACCAAGCTCACCTTTCACCCAGCTACTGTCATCCCTCCCGTAAATGATGAGGATTGGTTACAGACACTCAGCGGACACCAGACCCCACAGGTGCTCAGCCTCTCTTAAAGAGTGGCATAACATTTGCATATAATCATTTACATCCTCCTGTATACTTTAAACCATCTCTAGATGACTTCTAATACCCAATGCAATGTCAGTGCTGTGTGAATAGTGGTTATATCTTATTGTTTCTGGAATACCAACAAGGACAAAATTCTGCACATGAAGAGCACAGATATAACCATCTGAAACCTAACTGTGTAACCTGTGTCCACAATAACATATCTCTTTTTATTTTATTTTTTTATCAGTACATTATTGTCTTACATCATGATCACATTAACTGTGGAGAATTTGTACATACACAATATGGCTTAACTTTCTTCCCCACTCTCCTCCCCTCCTTTTAACCTTTCTTTCCCTCCTCATTTACAAAAGCTGTTTCCGTTTTTCCCTTCAATTCTTCTCTTCCTTTTAAATCCCTTTTCCCTTTCCCCCCACCCCATCTCTAGTTCCCCCTCCAATTTGTTGAAGTTTTCTTATTTCTTAACGAGCATCTCCCATTTTGCTCCATTTTTATACTTATTTGATTTATTTTACTTAAAATTACAGCCTCAAAATGCATCCATTCACCTAAAAATGTCTCAAATTGAATTTTCATTATGGCCAAATAAATGAAAAAATGTTCAATATCTCTGCAAATTATAGCAACATTGAGATTCCATTTCACTCTAGAAAAACTGGCTATTTTCCAGAAATCAGCAAATAACGAATACTAGCAGGGCTATGGAGAAAAAAGAACCCTTCTCCATTGTTGGTGGGAGTGTAAATTGGTACAACCAGGATAGAAATCAGTAGGGAAATTTCTCAAAAAACTAAAACTACAATTTCCAGTTGACCCAGCTGCTCCTATTCAAGGTATCTTCCCGAAAGAGTTATAGTTGTCATACCACATACATAGCCATCTTTGTATCAGCACAACTTAAAATAGCTAAATCTCTAGGGAAAAGCACACATGTCCCTCACAGAGATGAGGAAAATAAGCAAATGTGGTATTTCTATTCAATGAAGTCTTTCTCTTTTTTTTGAGTATTATTCCTGTGAGGTCGGTTGAGTCAGTACAAACAGAGGGCCACCTGTAAATGCATATTGGTCTGCTCTGCCCATCAGAACACAGGCTCCTTGAGAGCAGGAAACGTATTATATCCATTCCTATAAACTTAGCGGAGCAGCTTATACTCAATAAGCATTTCAGACATCGAATATCAGGAAATGAAAAAACTCAAGGCAGAGGGAGAGGCGATCTAGGAGTGAGAGAAAGAGGACAGTTCAGATTAGGTCCCAGCACTGTGGATTGGAGGAAGGAGCTGCATGATTACGACCCAGGGAAAGTCTGCTGTATATGCAGAGGGAGGTTGAGTCCCCGGTCGTCCTGCACAGACCTCAAAGCCTTCCCTTGT
>PVLD010020410.1:0-33990 GCA_004027595.1 Dinomys branickii
AAGATATCAATGGATAAAACAACAACTACTGTTGAGACCATATCACCTTGTCTATAGATTAGTTGTGATTGTACTATTTTCTATGATAATAGGTGTCTGTTTGTGAATATGTTTTTGTACTTTTATGTTTCTAAAATAAAAGAAAAAAAAAGAAAAAAAAGAATATTATGAAGGGATATATGTCAGCTAATATAGATACTTCCTAAGATCTCATTCAGTTCTCAGAACCTTTACTATTAACATTTCAGGATATTGGTGTGGAGGGCAGCAATCAAATTTTTAGAGTTTTAGCAGGTTATAAATTTAAAATGTGAAGAATCTCAGAACCATGACACCATTCCCTTTTGAAATTTTGTTTTGAAGTAATTACAGGCTCACAGAACATTACAAAAAACAAAAGCACTGGAGAAATATCATGTACCCTTCATTCATTTTTCCCCAGTGGTTACATCAGCTTCAGCTATTAGTGCAACATCACAACTAGGAAATTCACACAGCATTATTTTTAAATAAATATTCCCTTGAAAAAGTGTAAAATTGTGAAGAATTTTCTGTTTACTTTTCCATGTTTACATTATTAAATCATAGTTGTATGACTGGGAGCTGCTTCATGGTTCACGTGTGTGTGTGTGTGTGTGTGTGTGTGTGTGTGTGTGTGTGTTATAACAGAAGAAACACATTTGCTACTTAATGTGCTCAATGGATTTCTACCCGTGCCATTTCATTCCAACGTACAAACTACTCAGGCATAAAGCTTTGATAATGATCATAAGCTAGTAACTGAGTTTGAAGAGCAAGAAATCAAACTGAGTTCTGATTAACATCCCCAATTCTGTGGCAGCCCCTTTTGCTGATATGTGAATGGTATAATGGTTAATAGTCTTATTTAGACAGATCTTTGTGTTCAATGTCATGTGTCTCTACCCAAAATTCATATAAGCAATGTTAAGTTATTAAATTCAGAATAAGAAAGTATTTCCTAAGTTTTCTTTTGTTCTAAAATATATGGGTACTTACATGCAGAAGTTGACTCGCCATATATAACAGTGGTTTATATTGGTCTACTTGTATTTTGGAAGAATACTAATGATCATTTTCAAGCTTTTATGTTTAAATAATTATAGAGTCATTTGCATTGTAAGAAATAACATAGTAAGCTATTGTGTACCTTTTACTGAATTTCCCCCAAAATTATCTTACAAAACTCTATATAATACAATAACACTATACATATGGTACTGTAAATAGTACAATATAGAGTACAAGCAAGAAATAGATATTGATACAATCCATTGATCTCATTTAAATTTCACTTCATTTGTGTATACTTCATTCTATATAATTGTATCACATTTGTAGATTCTTGTGACGACCATGAAAATCTTACTAATGAACAGGATCTTTTCCTACACTTACGTGCTCTAGTAACTTCTTGTGTTCCTCCCTTAAGTCCTAGTGACTACTATCTGTTTTTCACCTTTATAATTTTATTTCAGGAGTGTTGTGAAAATTGAATGATACATTTATGGCTTTTGAATTTAGCTATTTTACTCTGCACAGCTCCCTGTAGATTCATCCAACTCATTGCATTTATTGGTAGTTTTTTCCTTTTTATTGCTGAGAGAACTCTGTGGTATAGATGAACCATGATCTGCTTAACCATTCACCTATTCTAGGATACCTGAGGTGTTTCCAACATTTATCAGCTGTGAATGAAACTGTTAACAACATTTACAGGTGGGTTTTTAAAAACATGAACATACGTCATTATTTCTCTGGAGTAAATATCCAAGAATGAATAAAATTAGTCATATGGTAGCTGTGTATTTAATTTTTTTATTTTAAAGAGATAAAAGCTAACAATACAACAGTGAAGACAAAAACAAAAAAAAACACAAAAGTGATACTTGATCTGAAAACAAAATGATAGGAATTAACAGTGGTTGCTACATTACATAGTGTTATGTTCAAAGAAGTTGCTCAGTCCACCAGATGTAAAAATGTAAGATTACTGAAACCATAAAAGACAGTAACAAGTAATAAAAAAAAATTAGAAATGATGCAGAGCTTCACCATACAAGGTGGATAGTTCAACAATTATTCTTATACTGCATATTGTTGTCTTCAGATCAGTTGTTCTGATTACCAGATATAAGCCTGCAAAATGGGTCAAGAAAAAAGAAAATTTTAAGCATTAGGTATTCCTTTCAATAGACCACAGACATCAGCAATATACCTATCCCAGATATCCTTGTATGTATACACAATTTTTTTTCATTTTAAAGAGAAAAGAAAAAAAAACCAAAATAACAAAAATAAACACATAGACAGAACAGCATAGAAAACAGTATAAACGATACAGAAATTCAAAACAAGGTGATAGCATATTAACCATGGTTGTTATGTATCTATTTAATTTTGCAAGAGTTTTTAGCACTTCATTTTATCCAAAGTTAACTTTCAATGCTTTAATACATTATGTTTTTTACACATCTAAAGGTTTATTAACATGACAAAAATAAAAAAGGATATCATGAATGGAGAATCCTATTGAGTGAGGTCTAAAGCTTATACACTTTAAAAAATCTCAAATACTACAAAAATCACAATGTATACATATAAATAATATTACAATTTTACCATGTTTTGATTAATAAATTAAAAACTCCTCTAAGAAACTTTCTTTTTTCGTATCCTCTATCATTTATTTTGTTCTTTATTTATATATGGGTTTGACAAGAAAACAATGGATATTTAAGCTTATGTCTGATTCATTTCCCTTAACATTATGGTCCCAAGGTGCGTCCATTTTCCTACAAATGACTGATGTTTATACTTGCTTATGGCCCAGTAGTACTCCACTGTATATAAATGCCATGTTTTCTTTAGTCATTTATCTGTCAGTGGGCATATAGGCTTCTCTCAAAATTTAGCTATTGTGAATGGTGCTGCTATGAATACATGTATCACAATAATATGATGAATAGCTGAGCTAAATGGAATTTATATTTTTAGTATTTTGAGGAATTTCCATAGTGCTTTAAAAGTTTCCCTGGTTTATTTTAAAAAACAAGGGTGTCCAAATGCAGAAGGGGACTCACTATACACAGGAGTGGTTTATATTGGGCTATTTATACTTTAGAAGACTAATGATCCTTTTCAGACTAGTGGTTATACTCATTTACATCCCACCAACAGTGAAGAGGGGTTAAGATTAGTGTTAGGATGAGGCTTAGTTACCTTACTTACTCAGTTATTTGATTTCTTGATGATAGCACGATTGATGATAGCATGCTTCCTGGAGTAACACAGAATCTCAGTGCTGTTTCCTTTACATTTCTCTAGTGGTCTGCAGTGTTGAACTTTGTTTTATGCATTTATTGGCCATGTGCACTTCTTCTGAAAAGTTTGTATTCATTTCAGTTGCATATTTTTGTTTGGGTCTTTTGTTTTAGGTGGATTCATTTCTTTTTGTTCTTTATTGTAGATATTAGCCCTCCCTCAAATGCATAGCTAGCAAAAATTTTTGTCATTTTGTAGGTTGCTCTTTATTGTGTGTTAACTTTGCTGTGCACAGTTTTCATTTGACATAATCCCATTTGTTGATTCTTGGTATTATTTCTTTCTCTTTTTTCTTTTACTTTTTGTACTGGGAATCAAGCTCAGGACCTTGCACTTGCCAGGCAGGTGCTTGTGCCACTGAGCTTGTGCCTTGGGTATTATTTCTTATACAACTGGGGTTCTATTTAAAGTCGTTGACTATGCCTATGGCTTCAAGAGTCTTACTTATTTTATCTTCCAGCACGTTAAGTGTTTCTGTCTTAATATTTAGATCTTTTATCCATTTTTATTTTAGTTTACTACACCATGAGAAATACGAATTTCAATCTAATGTCTAGGTATAATCTAATGCATATGGATAGCCAGTTTCCCAGCAACATTTTTAAAGAAGGTATTTTTCCTTTAGCATAAGTTTTTGGGCCTGTTGTCAATGATCAGGTAGCAGAACATGCCTAGAAATGTTTCTGCATCCTCTATTCTGATCCACTGAGCCACATGCCTCTTTTTGTGCTAGTACCTTGCAGTTTTCATCACTGTAGCTTTGTGCTATAACGAACTCCAGGATTCTGTTATCTCTTACCTTGGTCTTGTTGCCCAGGATTGCTTTAATTACCCTAGGTATCTTCTTTTTCCATATGAATTTTAGAATGTTTCTATAGTTCTGTGAGGAATGCTGCTATTATTTTAATTGGGATTGCATTAAATCTGATTATCAATTTTGGAAATATGGCCATTTTGAGTATATCAGTTCTGTCTATCCAGGAACAAGGGGTATCTTTCAATTTTCTGTTCTCTGCAATATTTTTTTCAGAGTACTATAGTTTTCATTGTGGAGGTTTTTGTTTACTTTCTTTGTTAGATTAATTCCTAATTATTTAACTTTTCTTTATGCTATTGTGAAAGGCTTTGTTTCTATATTTTTTCCTAGTGAATTTATTAGTGGTGTAATGGAATATTATTAATTTTTCTGTGTTGCCTTTGTATCCTGCTAAGCTACTGAACTTGGTTGTTAATTCTAGGAGTCTTTGGTGAAATTTTTTAGGTCTTCTATTTGTAAAGGATGACACCAGCTGCAAATAATGATAATTTTACTTCTTTCTTATCTATATCCCTTTTGTTGCTATCTCTTTCCCGATTGCTGTGGCTAACCTTTCAAAGAAGTATATTGAACAGGAGTGGTGATAGTGGATACCCTTGTCTTGCTGCTGATTTCAGAGAGCAAGATTTTAGCTTCTGTCCATTTAATATGATGTTGGCCATTGGCTTGTTATAAGTGACTTTTATCAGATTGAGAAAGGCCTCTCTATGCCTATTTTCTTTGGTGTTTTTATCATGAATTGATGTTGGATTTTCTCAAAGGCTTTTTCCGCATCGATTGAGATGATCATACTGTTTTTGCCACTTGTTCATGTGATATAATACTAATTGATATGGGTATGATAATCCAGCCTGCATCCTTTGGATAAGTCCTACTTGACTATCATGTAGAGTCCAGGTTGTTTTATTCTTTTAAAGAACCAGCTCTTTAAGTCATTGATTCTTTTTTTGGTTTTTAAGTCTCAATTTCATTGATTTCTGCTCTAATCTTTATAATTGCCTTCACTGCACCAGTCTGCCTTGAACTCGAACCCCTCAGGGGGTCTCTTTACAGCCTGCTCCCTGTCTAGAGCTGTCTCAGTTGACTGTCTCTCAGCCAATCACTGTGGGAGGATAACACTGCTGTGAACCTTGAAGTGAGACCCTTCTATGACCAGATTCTGGGCTTCTGGGGACTCTTTCTAGAGATTCTTTCTGGGTTGTTCTTGTCCTGAACACTGAATTGGACAAAAGAAGTGCAAGATGTAGGAGGTTTTACATTTATTAAAGATAGAATAAGAAAAATAGTCTGCAGAGTGAGATCATGTATGAGCCAATTAAATCAGAAAAGAAGTGTGCTCTATAGGGTCAGAGTGGCCCAATACGAAAGAGAGGACACAGTGGCCACAAGGTTAATGACAGCCCCTTTTGGTATCTCCCAATCCTCAAGATGATGTGAGGTTTAGGCTGTCCCACCAAAAATCAGCTTGACTTCTCACTAGAAGAATTGAAGATAGCATTTTCTGATTGGTGCCAAGAGCAGGATTTGAAAACTTATTTTCTCAGCCATTTTACCATGCCTGAATCTCCTGCTCAGTTCCTAGTTGTTCTGAGTTCCAGACTCAAACAATCAACCCTATCCTGGAATGGCACCATCCAAGTACTCTTTGACAATGTGGCAGGTACCTGCCCACATTGGAATTCTTAACTGGCTGTTGCCTCCTGTGTGGAGGAGGTCCCCTCAGAGTAAAACTCTGCACTGTTCCTGAAGCTCACAACAGCGAAAGCCTACCCCTAGAGCCCATGTTGCTGGCCTAACCCACCATTGCTATTTTTTCCTGGAGCCTCCAAGATTCACCTTGATTCTGGAAAGCCAGGCTCCTTTCACCACAAGCCACAAGCCAGGAGCCAGAGAGAGAGTCCAGACTGATTTTCTTTTTTCCTTCTCTTTGTTGTGATCTGTCTCAAATTTCTCTGTAGCTTTTAATTTTGCTATTAGTTCCTTCCCTATTTCTGATTATATATTTCCCTTTATTTCTTTATCAAGTTGTTATAGTTCAATCTCTGGATTCTGGAGCTTAGAGAGGCTGAATTTTGCTGCTACTCACCATTCTGCCATCATAATGCTTTCAGTTTTGCAAGACTTTGTCATACTCTTGTAACAGAATAGCTATTCTATCTACTTTAAGTCTTTTATAGAGTACTTATTTATTTTACCCTAATCATAGTGAAGATCCTATTAATTACCTCACATGCATCATCTCATTTAATCCTAACATAAAAATCTCCATTTTAACCATGAGAAAAGTCAGACCCAGAGAAATGAAGTAATATTTTTAAGGTTATGTGGCTGAGAAGTGGCAGAGCAGGACTAGAATCAATGTGGCTCTGGTTCTAGAAACTGTATGTACTCTTAAGAATGATTCTATAATACCTACTCTTTTGGAAAAAGCTTTGAATAAAGTAGATGGCAAGCTTTTCAATATGATATATAGCAAATAAATATACAGCAAATTCTTTGGAAGGTATTGGTTTGACATTTAAACTTAAAAATCCTACTTTGACAATACTGAAATTCTGAGGAACCATTTCCTAAACTTCTCAGAACATACTGATTCTCTTTTGGTTGCATTAGTTAGAATTTATATTTCTAGTGGTTTGCCTAAGGTAGAGTGAGAAGCACAGTGAACTATTATCAGAGCATCTGAGCTCACATTCTGGATTTTTCACTTTCTAGATTTGTAGCCTTGAGTAAGTTATTTAATGTCACTGAAACTCAGCTATATTCTCATCTATGAAATGGGGCTAAGCACACATTTCTTACAAGGATTTTTGTGAAGATTAGATAAACTAGTAGATATGAATGTATTTTATAAGCTCTAAAGCACTATGTGATTATAAAAGGTTATTGTTTGTATCTGAGGTGCTTAGAGTAGGATTGCAGTTATAATGCATGGTACATCTTAGGCACACAAGCTAAATCGATTTTTATAATTGTGCCTATATCTAATCTTGTGCTTATATCTAATATCTAATCTATTCTTTTCTTTTGAGCTCAGCCACTCACTTGGTGATGGGTTGGAGAGTACTAAATTTGTACATATCCTGATTTGGTAGTTAAAACCAAAGATTAATATATCCTTTTATGTAGAAAGCTAGATAATAAATATTTTAGGCATTGGGAGCCACATGGTCTTTCTTTCAGGTTTCTGAGTTTGACAATTACAACAGCTACAGACAGTACGTAAATGATCAGGAGCATCAAGTCCTAGGAAAACTTTATTTACAACAACAGTTGTCAAAAAAAGACAGAAAAACCCCAAAAAACAAAAACAGTTGTCAGATTTGGTCAACAAGTCATAGTTTGTCAGCTTCCAATTTCAAAGTTCCCTATCCATCCATCTATATAGATATAGATAGATAATTTTAACAGATATATAATTATACATTCATGTACTTGTGGACACTGTAATGTATGTATTTTTATAAAGAATGTATCTATCTATATTTGTTACTACTTTTTAACTGACCTATAATTACACATACATGTATTTGTGGCCACAATGCAATGCATACATGTGTTTTTACATAGAATTAGATATAATTTGTGTGTTTGTACCTTGTATTTAGGAGACACATGGAAGAGAAGGGAAATTTTAGGCAGTAGTAAATCTTTTATCAGTTACACTATTGATCTTGTCTCTAGGTAATAGCCTGGCTTGTAAAACTATTGACTTGCTAAAGGATCATTTGCTTTCCTTCTTTCTCTTTCTTTGTCTCTGTGCTTTCCCTTTCTCCCTCTGTTTCTCTTCCACTTTCTCCATGGCTTTTGCCCCTCCTCTCGTCTCTTTGGCTTTCGCTTTTCTCAGTGGCTTACATTTTTGCTTTCTCCATGGCTTTTTCTCCCCACATCTCGTTGGCTTTCGCTTCGCTTTCTTAGTGGCTTTTGCTTTCGCTCCTTCCCGCGTCTTTCAGTTTCGCTTTTCTTAGTGGCTTTCACTTTCGCTCTCTCCATGGCTTCCGCTCCCGTTTCTTTCACTTTCGCTTTCTCGGTGGCTTTCACTTTCACTTTCTCCATGGCGCCCTCTCCCAATCTCTTTACTTTTGCTTTCTCAGTGGCTTTCACTTTCTCCTTCACCTCGGCTTTCACTTTCGCTTTCTCCATGGCTCTCACCTCCTCCCCTGTCTCTTTCACTTTTCTCTGTGGCTTTCACTTTCTCCATGGCTTTTGCTCCCCCAGTCTCTTTTGCTTTCACTTTTCTCAGTGGCTTTCATTTTCGCTTTCACCTCCCCCCTCTCTTTTGCTTTCACTTTCTCTCTGGCTTTTGCTTTCTTTGTCTCTTTCACTTTCCCCATCTCTTTTGCTTTCTCTGTAGCTTTTGCTTTTGTCTTGAATGCTGTGTTCTGCTGTCTAATCCTACCTCCTCTCCATTTTGCTGCCTCAAGCAAAAGAAGGTATAAGTCAAATATTAAAAAAGAAAAAAGTAAAATAATTTTCAAATTCAGTCATCTTTTATGTGAGTTTTTAATATTTCTTTAGAGTTGATTTGACAACGGGAGGCAGTAAAATATAGTGATAAAAAACATGAGCTTTGAGGTCATACATACTTGGCTTTAGTGTTAATATCACTCCTTAGTGACTGGGTGATCTTGAGATAGTTTTTTTAACTTCTCAATGCCTCAGTCTCCGAAAATTAAAAAAAATACATGAAATTATACTATTAAGTGGCAAAATTAGTTAGGGTATGTAATCAATCCGTAGTAGTTATTTTTATTGTTTGCAGAAGAAGATATACCTATTAAACAAGTGAGATAGATTGCATGTCTAGGTCACTCTCAATATCTGACCCTGGCATGCCAGCCAAAATTTATTTCCTCTGGGAGATACATAGGAGAGATTGTACAAGTGTCAGTTGGCATGTACTACTTGCCAGTAGGGATAAAGAAGAAAAAGGGGATTTCTGCTTTTCTTTCTCCTTTCATAAACCTACTTTATCTGCCAGAGTAGAAAGGTCAAACTCAAAGTAGAAAAGAAGTGAAGGTAATACCGAGTGGCTTTCCTTCAGAAATCAAGGCATTCAACTGAAGCTGATCTGGAGCACAGTTGTACACTTCTCCCACAACACCTACCCTGCATCCTGTTTCCATAGCAATCAGAGAGCACTGCCGTGATTTTTGCTAAATATCAAAGCAAACTGGAGGTAATAGACTGTGCAAAATCCTGGAAGGATAGTTGCATGTGATTATTCTGCGGAAGTATATGAGGGAATACAAGTGGAGGGAGCTTTTGATGTTGCTTTGCAAATTAACTGTTTACGCAGGGAGAAGTTTGGGGTAGGTAAAGAAAGAAGAAAACCATATTGATTTGATCTGTTGCATTAGCTGTGTATCTTGAAAGCTGAGTGAACAGTTGAGCTTAAAAGTTTGGGCTCTGACTGAGCACTATTTTACTATAGTCAAAAATAGCATCTGCAGTTTTTTTTTCTTCTTGCTTGTGTCAAGCATCTATATTTTCATTAAAATTGTTTCTTGCTTCTGTGAAGTGAAGATCATGTCATCTGCTCCTTGCAGTAGAGGCAGGAAAAAAGAACTGGAAGATATGGAAGGTGAAATGTCAAGTAGCCAAGATATTCCAGTTGAACCTTGGGCAGAGTCTAGCTACTAAATATGGAAGGTAATAAGGCAAACATCAGAGTATGCTGTTATTAGGGCAGAGTTTGCAAGCCATGCTGACTGTGAGCTATACTCTCACAGTTCTATTTATTTATAGCTTCCCCCACCCAAATGCTACAGAACAAATATTCTGACAAGTTGGAAGTCTAATAAAACTCATTGTAAACTGTCAGTATTTTCCCAATAATTAGGGAGGTAGTGGGAAAACTGGGGTTCTTTCCATGTCTAATGAAGTTTAGAGTTTAGGAGGGTAGGAAAGGATGAAGTACATGCCTTTTGTCCTAATCAGAAAGGCAGGAGAGACTCAGTTAGATTTAGAGGCTCCAACTGATGTTTAAGTAAATCTATTCTTCTAACCAGAATCATTGAATACCCTAATTGCCGTGATTGGGTGGTCTTTGAGACTAGCTTTCTGCTATGATCTTTAAATTTAGTGAGTGAAGCATGTTCTAATTAGCAAGTAAACAACTCTTTCCTGGCTCTTTAATCATAGCTCTGACTGTTCTATCATTCCCCTTTGATTTTTTCTTTTAGCAAGAGCTGTTCACCATATAGACAGATGGGGCCATACCAGATACACGAGGATGTCAAGTAATTAGGGACAGCTGCTCAGGTAACTACAGTTTTCAGAAAGTGAAGGAACATCTAGTTATGCTAATTTTCATGAAATAGCTGTTTTCAAAAAACGTATAGGAAAGGAAATTCTTCTGTTATGTTCCTGAAGCAAAGAAAAGCAATCTCAGCCAGCAGAGGCAGAGCCTTTGCCCCCTTCTCTTCCCCAACCCTCCCTATAATTGCAGTCTTGGAGAATCTTGCAGAATGACCCAGAAGGCAATGCAAACCTAAATAGAGGCGGCAATCTGCTTGTTTATTTTTGTCCTGTTAAGTAGCACCATATTTTATGAGCTTGCAGCACAAAAATGTGATGTAGCAGCTAATATGACACTAACCTGGTAGACGATGTAGTGTACTTTTCAGATATCTCTGTGACTTTGACCTGGCACAGGGAACAGTCTCTGGACAGCATCCTGAGACCCAAGTTCTAATCTTAGCTCACTCACTTAACTTGTGCCCAGGGCAAAGCAGATACTGTTTCTGTAGATTCATTTAATATATTAAATAGATTCATTTGGTACATGGGTGCCAGGTGAGTCCACAAAAGTACTATAGAGAATATAGATAGTACAACTGCTTTGGAGAAAATGTATAAATCTTTCTATGAGTCATTACATAACTCAGATACTGTACCTTTCAGTACTTTATTCAATATTTCCAAAAAAATCATATGATGCCATTTGTAGGACCAGATTTCTCTTTGATCACTCCATTAGTGTACTAGACTAGAGTGTGCTGCCTGCATTGTATGAAGTGACACTTGGCCCTAGATTTTCTTGTAAGAAATATTCGGGTCTCTTTCCCATGTGCTTTGCCTTTTTACTCTTTGAATGATGCTTCTGAAAGTGTGGTCCTTATACCAACTGCCACAGAATCACTTGTTAAAATGTAAATTGCTGGGCCAGTGTCCCAAGATTTACATCATGATGGCTCTGTAATCTGAACTTTTAGGTTGAAGTTGGAAACTGGTAGGATGAGGTTTCCTTGGGCAGGGGTAAATTGGTAAATTCATTTCTCTCTTTATTTTTCAGTGTAAAGGTTGGTGTCTAGAAGACATGCACGAGCTAGCAAATGCAACTCCATACTCTTTCTCTTACTGCAAATATGTGTTGTCTCATTCTTTGCAAACTTGCATATTTGTGGGAAGGGGATGGGATTAGCTGTACAGTTCTTTTACTCAGATTAGTGCATGTAAACAAATGTCTTCTATTTCTATCTTGCGAAGTTTGAACTTTGGAGTCAAAGTCAGAGGCAGAGAGGCATGTTTGTGTCAACAGTGGTTCTCAAAGTGTTGTTTTCAGCCCGGTAGAATCACCATGTCCCAGGAGTTTGTCAGACATTCAAACCCTCAGCACCCTGCCCCCATTAGGCCTACTGAATCAGAAACTGAGGTGGGTGTAGCAGTAGGTGTTTAACAAGCCCTCTGGGGAATTCTCATGTATGACTAAGTTCAAGAATCACTGCCTTGAAATGGCACTCTTTCTCTAAACCTGGAGGGAGCTGGAAGAGTAAAAGGAAAATAATTTGAGCAGGCAAATAAGGATATTGCAATGTAGAAGAATTAATATTCTGATTTGTAACAGTCTTATTCAGGGTATTTGTGCTTGAGCAAGATAAGATCTTTTAGTAATTCTCCTAAAATGACTTTAAATATTACATTTGCACCACATGCACATACACTTACTACACACAACCACATATACATATATGTGTGTAATATATATATATGTATATATATATGTACACATATATGTACATATATATATGTATATTTGAAATCATCCTTGGAATAGAATAACAAAAAGAGCAGAAACATTTAAGCTTTAATAAGAATCTGAACAGTAGCTATTGGTAAAAATGCAGGCAAAGGAACACACTTGAAATATATACCAATCAGCAAGTCCAGATGATATGCATTTGGGGGTCTTGAGGGAATTCACTAATGATTTCACTAAGCCACTGACAAGAGGAAAATCTGACAAAACCCACTTGTGTATGCACCATGATTTGCCTTGTCAGCATGCTGTATAATACTATATTCAGGCAGGTGCATTCAGTAGACTCTATTACCCACCACTCCCCCCTCCCACCAAGTAAAGTCTGCATTTCTGGATGTAGTTGATACCAGAGTTAACTGAATATACTTTTAAGGAATCCTTTTTATAAATAGAACATCCTCAAAATGTAAGCTATAATCCCAGCCCCTGTTGTGTAACACAGGATTCATATTCCCAGTGCCTTTGTGGGGCAGCTCAGCCTATAATGGTCTTCAGCTCTTGGTGCTGAGGTTTAGTATTTTATAATCTCGCAGTAGTACTGGAGAGAGCAAGTGAGGATCTTTCCAACAGGAAAAGGAGTTTGAGATTAGGGCACATTCCATTCTAATACTTTCTCTTCTGTCATGGTCTTGACATTAAAGATGTGGAAGCTGGAGTGGCTGCCTTCAGGGAAACTTGAAAGTGCAAGATGCTAGTACTCCAGTTCAGGCGGTGAAGAGCAGGGGATCCAGGAGACAATATAAGTAACTTCTGTAGCCAAGGTCGTTTGCTGGCCTACTTTGCCAGCACATAGCCATCTTTCTCTATGCTCGTATGTATGCTTACAAAGGCATGGCTGTGTGACTGCTAGAAATAAAAATGTCACATTTGCCAATTGTTTCTTACCTCTTCTTTCAATTAACCACTACTGCATCTGTGGGACTTCTATCAGAGTTGATGAGCAACACTGCCCAGATATTTGGAAGGAGATATGAGCCTCCTAGGAATGAATAAAAGCCTCTGGTTCCAGCCCTTCTGAAGACCAAAGGATTAGGCTGTTTTGATCAGTAATCAGTTCCAAGGCTTAGGAAGACAAGACACAACTTGGGATGATGCTTTCTACAAGCCTGCTTGGACCTCCACAACACACTAGCAACCACATTCCTGATCCAGCCCTGTGCTATATCCTCATCACCAGCCTCTCATTTCAGAAATTTGTGGGAAAAAGGTAGGTGCTTCTGTATAATGCTGTTGGGGGAAGCCAAATGCGTTTTACTCACAGCTATAGCAAGTTGCTATCACTATTTTGGAAAATTATATTGATGGCAATAGTTCTTATGGTATGTTAAAGTAACTTCTTTTAGCCAATTTCAATTCTCATCATTTCTTTGCCTGTGTTCAAGAATGGTCTATTATAATACCTCTTTTTGCCTAGATAACTTATCTTTTTTGTACCATTAGTTTTCTGGAAACAAATTCTCTGAAGTTTTGTCTGAATACAACTTTATTGACTTCTGTGAAAAAATATATTCAGTGATTATAGAATTATGAGTTGATGGATTTTTCAGTATTTTACAGATACCACTTCATTGTATTCTAGTTGGCATAGTGCTTATTGTGTAAAACACACCCAATATAGTACCCCTATATCTGCATGTGTAGTTGTTACATTCATAGTAGATGTCTGAGCCTTTCTTTATGTTTTCTAGTGTGGTTATATCAAAGTATTTATATATTAAAGTATTTTATTAGTATACCTTAATTACTATCCATTTCTCCTTTGTACTGATAATGGCACCATGCAATTTTTTTCAAGCCATCCATTCAAGGGACTTATATTATCCAGAAATTTCATTTTGGAATCACAGTGAACACTAGAAATATTGGTTAGAAAAAGAGGGTATTGAGTTTGGTATGCAGAAAATTACTGTGCAAGACCAAGTATTATTCAAAAAATAATTACTTTTCAATTCTCAGTCCTCCTTTTGGTTTCATTTGATGCTTGGATAATCCACTCTCTAACTTTTACTAAGCCTTATTGACAGTGGTTACTGCTGCATTTTCTAAAATTTTTACAATAAGCAAGCATGCCTTTCATATTTGGGAACTTAAGATTTAAAATCAGGCCAAATAAAAAAGATAAAAGCAAAAAAATTCCCCATGTCTTATTTGTAGGGCTTTGTAGGTGACCAACATTTTGTGTAATTATTTTATAGGAAGATATAAAAATCAATAATGATTATATGCATCACATTCAACTCTACCCAATAAACCTTCTAAACATTTATCAGTAGTCAGTGTTTTAAAGATATATATACCTACACTGAGAATTTTAGACAAGTTAGGGAGATATTGTAAGGTAAGTGGCATTTTGGAGTATGTGTTAGTTCCCTGGAGCTGTACTACAAATTTCCTCCAGGATTTAGCAACTTAAAAATCAACATTTATTGTATCATAATATGTGAGGGTCAGAAATCCAAAAATACTTGAGACATATTGTTCTGTCCTTTCACCCCTTAGGAGGTTTCAGCCAAACTGCCAGGCCTGCAGTCATCCTAAAGCCAGAGTTTGGCTAAAGGTTGTATTCCTAGGATCACTTGTGTGACTTTTATCATACCCTTTCAGTTCTTCACCATGTGTACTTTCCTAGAACTGTTAAGCTGGAGGGAGGGAGGGAGGGAGAGAGAGAGAGAGAGAGTCAGTTCAAACCAAGTAAGCTCAAGACTTTTATAACATATATGGTTATGGTTCAGCTCTAGATGTCCCCTCAAAGTCTCATGAGTTCACAGGGGGGCTTTTGGAAGGGGATTGGATCATGGGGCACTGTGCTTATCAGTAGCTTGATCCCCTCCCTGATGAGGTCATAGCTTAGTGTGCTGATTAGAGGGTGGGCCTGATTGGAAGCGATAGTCACTAGGTGTATCCCTCCCCAGCGTCTCTGCACCCTGCCTGCCGTAAGGCAAGCAGCTATCCTCTTGCCATGCTTTTGTGCCATGCTGTTTCTGTCTTGGAGACAACTAGTCCTGGGCTGAATCCTCTGAAAAATATGAACCAATATAAAATTCTCTTCCTTTAAGTTGCAGGAGTCGGGTATTTTGTCCTAGCGGCAAGAAATTGACTAACACCATAACCCAATGCCATTAATTACCACTCTTTCTTCTGTATTCTGTTGCTCATATAGACTAACTGTGGTACAGTGTGAGAGAAGAGCTAACAGTGTGGTGAACATTGGAAACAGGGATCACTGGGGGCCATTTTGGAGACAGGCAACCACAGTGGCCCCTTGGAGCACTCCATCATATCGTGGAACATTTATGTATCAAATTGTGTAAACTGTACTGTGCTTTCACTTAGGCATGTCTACTTGTATGCATGGATATATTTACATCCGCACCAAAGAGAAGTTCTTCTGATAAAAAACGATGTTCTCTTCATGGCTACATCAAGTGTTGCTATCACTTCCATCTCCCTGTAGTTCATATGTTGAGGATTAGGTTGGTGGCTTTGGAAGAAAATGTATACATCTTGGAATGTACACTTGTATGTTTTCTGTTATATTTTTTGTAACAATGAACAGAATCAAAACTTGGGAAGAAACTAATTTTGAACTTTTTATTCAGTTCACCTGGTCAAAGATAGTCAAGGGTAATAATGATCCAAAGTAGAAATTCCAGAACTAGAGAGCCTGAATTTAAATGTTGGCTTTCGGGTTGTGAGGAAATCAGCCTGCCTGAGCTTCAGTTTCTTAACTTGTGGTATGGAACTTAGATTAACTTACACCTAACAAGCTTATTGTGAGACTCAATTAAGATATTGTTTTTAATATGGGGCTTGACCCAGCATTTGCTGTCAAGAAATGGTACTTGTATTGTCGTCATCTGTACTGTTTGATTTTTTGAGAATCATTATCTCCTGGAGTCAGGGCCTAGATTTCATCTTGCTATTCTGTGTCCTCTATTGCATTTAATAAAAACAGGACTGTTCATGTTTTTCCTCTTCTGCTGATCTGTCACTGTGTGCATTCCTTTTCCACTTCTCTGAGAAAATAGCAGTTTTTGTTTAAAGTACACACACACACACACACACACACACATATAACAATCTAAGTAAAGAAACACAATAAACTATTATTGTATACTAACATCTTCATTCAAGTTGCTTAGTTTAAATAGTGAGCACAGTTGTCCTAAGATGGAATAGAGGGAGGAAAATATGAGCTATGGCTTGGAGACAAGGAAGGAATGGTGCATTAACTAGTGTGTGGATGAGGAGACTAACTTTATAGGGTAGCAGGAATAAAACGGAAGAAGCAGATGTTCGATTGTGCTGTGTAGCGAAAGGTTTGAGTATATACTGGCTATGTGAGAGACAAAGGTAACTTAATCAAATTCACAATTTTTCTGAGGATGCAATAAACACGAATGTGTGTGTATCCTTGTCTATATGTGTATCTGAATGTTGTGTTCATTCAAAGGGAACAGTTTGGTTTTCCTTATTGCAGAATGTGTCACAAAAGTGTCACACTTAAATAATATTAGAAAAGATTCTCCCTTTCACTTCAAGCATGGGTGTCTCACACAGCTAAACGCTGGATACTTCCTGCTGGTACTTTGCATGGTGATTTCTCTCTTTAGTTAGTGGTGAACACAAAGTGGGAATTTCTTAGTAACAGTGGTTATATGTCCCTCATAAAAGCATTTTCACTGGGAGTGTAGTCTGATGTAATGAAAATTACTTCTTTTCTTAGTGAGGTTTTTCCAGATCATTCTTGCTTACCTATGTAACTTCCTTTAGACCCTGTTCAGTACATTCTTGGCTTTCAGGCTTCTAGGCATTGGATAATGAGGAGACCCGCACTCCTGCTGAGCACGGAAAATGAGCTCCACCAGCTATCAGTCCCATGTCCCTTATACTTAGGCTGTGGAGTCAAACCCTGTGATCTGAAAAAACCCACAGTAAGTACAAGATTTTCGTGTACTTTGGAATTGGCATCTCACTTTCTAATTCACTTTGTAATGTTGCTTAAAAGCAATTTTCTGATGGGAGGATGGTCCAGATAAACAATAAGTGCTAAAACAAACCCCAAATCTCTCGTTAAGCATAATTACTGTAATAGAGCTTATTGTTTTTCACCTTCCAATTACAGAATTTTAGATTAAAGATAAACACTCAAAGGTGAACTGCACCTAGCAGAACTTCAAGCCAATTTTGCTATATTGAAATCTTACCTTTTGCCAGAAAGCTTGGGAATCTAAAATGGCTTTGAAAGCATTTTCACTCCTTCCATTGTGTGTTCTTTGCTAGGCTCATATAAAAAGCATTGTCACATAAGATGTGATTGTCAGTAATGGTGGATAAAAGTTATTAGAGTGTGTGATGACCTCTTCTTACTGTAGAGATAAAATTACATTTTACTCACTTGCCCCCCTAAAATAGGGTAGCGAATGTCAGTGAATGATGTCCAAAGAATAGCAGCAAATGAGTGTGATGTGCTCTGATGCACCACCTCATGTGATTCTGGTGCACTCCCAGTTTGAGAACCTTAAATTATGGCAGGTATTTTCAAAGTTTTGGAAATATCACTTCACTGAATTTGGTTTTTGGAATAATGAAAACAGCAAACATGGGTGGAAATGAATGAAATGTACTAAATGGAAGTTATATATATATGTAAACTGTAAGGCGTGTGTAAAAAGACCACTTTATCTGCTTATTAAATGACTCCCAGGACTATGAAGAGGATATTAGTAATATTTCTGGTTCCAGCAAATAGATGCTTAAGTAATAATAAGTCAGATGGTGAAGATCGTCATAAATGAAGCAATGGTTCATATATGGACCCTAGTTTCAGGGCATTTGCAGTAAAGGCAGGAATGTTAGCATTAAGTAAGTCCTATGTGTAATGAAATTATAAAAGGAAAGCACAGTATGCGAGAGTAATATCTAACCTGGGACCCTGATTGCATTTGAGGATTACTGGAAAAGGCCTACCTGCAGAAAAGATCTTTATTCTGAACAATGAAGCAAACAAAGGTTAACAAAAGGGGATGTGAAAAGTGTTACAGGTGATAGAAATGGCATTTTCAAAGGTACACAGTAGAAATGAGAAAGTTCAATATAGCTAAAATGCAGCAAAGTGAGAGTAGACAGGTAGACAGAAAGGAGTCTATTAACATGTTCTCTGAGGATTATACCTATCTTTTCAATTCAGTATAGATCTTTCCTCCTCAGTAGGTCTTCCACCAGAATGTGGCTACTTTCTCATTATTTAGAAACCACTTCCAATATTACATTTATAGCAAGGAATTTCTTGATTACTTTAGCTGTATTTTTCTATGACTTTATTTATTCTATCATTTTCTTCATTATTCTCATAAATATTTACAAATATATACTTGTTCATGTTTCCTTGCTTACTATTTGTTTTCCTTCACTATATTGTAAGCTCACTGAAACCAGGGGGTGTCTCTATCTCATTTGTTGTTCTGTCTTCACTATCTAGAACAGAGAAGATGTATAGATGATATTTGTGGTTAAAGTTTTGACGTATAAAATGTTGCACATAACTAATATACAGAACCTGATGAATATAAACGTGTGGGGCCATCACAATGGACCTATCTATTCCTTTCAAAAGATTCCTTCCATGCCCGTATTATTTTTGTGATGTTAACGCTTAATATAGACTTAAATCTTTAGGACTTAACTATCTCTGTATCCTTTGACCATTTATAATTGATACTCATTAACTAACATGCTGACTAATTCTGGTAGTATTGGCTGAGTCAAGTCACTGCTCCATAGATTTTCATAGTTCTTCAAAGGCCTTAGATATGATCAAGAAACAAATGTAAGGAAAAAATATACCACTTAGAATTGAATGACCTTTGTAATTACAAGTGTAACTATATATTCTACAAGACAAAATTATTTAGCAAAGCAGAGACTCACTACAAAGTTTGTAATTGAAAAATACTTTATGAATATAGTGAAATATTCAAATTACTCTTTTTTATATTATTTACAGGATTTGGATTCATCATGGACTCTCATCCATTAAATTGGTTATCGTTATTCTACCACAATCTGGTACCTTTGCTCTAAGTCCATTTTTTCTGTCTTACTGGGGAAAGTGCCAAGTATTGCAATATAAAACATCTCACTTACATACAGTGAGAGTTGATGTATGATTTGGCCATATTTTTACAAATATAAGTCACAGGGGAAATGCTATCATTTCTCAGATGTTGTGCTGCACAGAAGCATGTAGGCCGTGACCAATAATCAAGTCCTCTTATAAGTAGTAACATTAAAAAATTGTTTACTAAGCACTGAGCATGTATCTTGTTTGGTTCTAGGTGGTAGGAGAAGGAAATGAATAGGAGTTCAGCTGTCAGCTCGCGTGAATGAACTCTAGGTAATTCAAGATAACCTTTTGAAAGCTTAGTAGTCTCCACTCTTCCTTTTTTTAATAGAAGAAATTTTTAATGATGAAACATTCAGTACTCTTGTTCATTAATTTAGCCTTGGTGTTTTACAAAAATAGTATCTGTGTGGTATACAGGGCTATATGTCAGCTTTTTGTTTTCCAATATAAACATTGCACCTCCAAAACAACAGTACCATTACCTAAGTGACAAATTAAAGGAAAAAGCAGACAAACAAAAAACAAATCCACAAAATACCAAACAGAAACACCTTAAAAAGGTAGCTCATCTTAAACATGTAGTTTTTCATAAAACTGAATGAATAAAAATAAAAACTAGATCAATTTTAGAGATGTCCTCATTGGCTTAGGAAACAGATTACTGAAAGAAATACTTCAGAACAAACTTTGCCAGTATAAAGTAACCTATCTTTAGGTCTACCTTGACAGTAGCTAGGTTTTAATTGCAAAACAAACCAAAAAAGATCTCTAATAAGTGGTTGGTGTTTTGCCTTCATGTTCCAATGAATAAGTGTGTGATACATTCCAAGTTAGGACTGTAAGTGGGGGCTCGGTATTAGTATGTCAGCAATTCACCTCAATGCCAAGTGAAGCAGCTTCTATCTAGAAAAGTTATTCAGTAAACTCTGAGGGAACTATGGTCGTAGTAATGAAGAGTTAGATGAATAACACTTTATCGAATGCAGTTTCTTCACATTTCTTTCTTTTAAAGTCGAACAATGACAACACTGGTATCTTCCTTATTCACCTAGCAGATAATTTACATTTAGAAAAATATAAGGATAAAAAGGTAAAAGTAAAGCCCTGCAGAGTTGAAATCCAACCATTTTTCTGATTACTGAAGCATCAAATGCCTGACATGGTGTTTAGAAGTATTTTGATCCTGTGTCATAGGCTCATCAGCAATTCCACAGGTTCCTACTCGAACTTTGCCAGTTACGCTCTCAGGTGAAGCAAAAATCCTGCTTTTTCCCTGGCCTTTTTATTTTTAGAGTAGGCTCTGTTGTGGAATCGCTGCCATTTCATCCTCTAGTCTTTCCTGCTCAAGTTCTTTTATTCTTTGTGCTTTTTTCAAAGCTTTCTTCTTTGTATATTCATGCTGTTGGGCAATCATTTCTTTTTTGGCATGGGTCTGCTGCCACTGTGCTCCTTTGCTTTCCGTCTTTCTTCCACAGGCTTGAGGTTCAGCGGTGGAGTTACTTCAGCATTGCTGTAGCCAGCAAAGGCAATTGCAGCGGTAATATTCTCTTCGGCTGTCTCCTCAGTCTCTGCTTTGTAACACTGTCCGGCTTCACTCCAGACTGCCGTACCCTTGTCTCCTACTTTCCACGAATGAGTGGACTGACTGGGAGCAAAACTGTCTGAACTTGCAAGAGTTTCTGAAGATTAAGTTGACAGAAGCTCTTTGGTTAGTTCTCTAACTTCTAGGAAATCTTTCCCCAATTTTAGCAAATTTGTCTTTTCTCTATTTCCAGATAATGCCACTTCTACTTGCTGGAGTTGAGCTTTGTGGCTTGTCAGCTGTTTTGCTAGATCCTCTGACATCTTGTGTGGGACCAGGGGTGGGGAGACGGCAATGGGTCTGGGCAGATGGGCCCAGGGGTGACGGTGGTAGCAGAAGCAGCAACAGTAGGAAAACAATCTGGAGAAGGTGCAAAAGGAAGAACTCCCTGGGCAGTGAGGGAGAGCAGGAAAGCCGGGTGAGGGAAGGAGCAAAAGACCTGCACTGTTTCTTCTAGATTTAGAGACTTCTAAAGAAGCTCTGTAAGGCTTCACA
Source organism: Dinomys branickii (assembly GCA_004027595.1). Taxonomy (NCBI): domain Eukaryota; kingdom Metazoa; phylum Chordata; class Mammalia; order Rodentia; family Dinomyidae; genus Dinomys; species Dinomys branickii. The sequence goes on from PVLD010020410.1 coordinate 21,407, forward strand.
TTTGTCAACTGGGAAAAAATAATGTGCTCAGCATTTTGATGCCATTTTCAGCTGCTCTCCTCCTTCCCACGATCATGGTCTGATACGCTTTCCTTCCTTTACCAGTGGTTTTTATTCTGACCCCATCTGGGTATTTTTAGAAGGACTGGGAAATAGCATTGCTCAGTCACCTGCTCCCAATTTCCTTTCCTCGTTTATTGGAGAGTCATCATGCTCTTTGGACCATTTTTCATACTTTGCCGATTGGGAAATGTTATCCATTACCTTTTATTTATCATATTATTCCTCCTTAGTGCTTCTTAGGGATCTAGCCTGCTTTTCACTTTTTGCAGTTTTCCTATTTCCTTTTCAGGTCATTGTTTTGCTCTGGGTTTTAGCTAACTTGGCATCTTGTTACATTTAAAATAGCTTTGAAACTTGACATTGGAGTAAAATTGCTTCATGATGTGTACACTTATGTCTCATTAAAACTAATGTCTAAATAATTTCTCCCATGGCCACCCAGGAAATATGTTTGTACATAGAAATATTGTTTCTGTTTTCTTTATGAATGATGTGCAGCGAGCCTGTGTTTCAAGAGGGCAGAACAGTGAAGCATGCGTATGTGGTGCTACCTTGGTCATCCTAGGCTCTCATAGCTTGGTATTACAAACTAGGTGTTTTAAACAGCAAACATTTAATTTCTGAACATTCTATAGTGCTCAGAGTCCAAGATAAAGGTATCAGAGTGATCGGTTTCTGGTGAGCACTGTCTTCCTGAGTCTAGGACGCCTTCTTCTCAGTGTTGTCACATGGCAGGGAGACAGAACAAGCTCTCTGGGTCTCTTTCCATAAGGGGACTTATCTCATCAAGAGCATGCCACTGTTGCAACCTCATATAAACCTAATTATCTTCCAAAGGCCCCATCTCCAAATACTATCAACTTGGGGGTTAGAGTTTCAACATATATGTTTAGGCAGACATGACTTAGTCCATAGCAAGTCTCATATCTTTTTAGGCAGTGATAGGAAAATAGTGAAGCCAGCCAGCCCTTTTTTAATGGAACAATATTAGAGTAATTGAAAATGCACTTATTACTTAGCTATCCCTTACAGGCCCTATGGTATAGTTCCTAAGAATGAAGACTCTTGTTGCCAAAATATCTGGGCTTGTGTTCTAGCTAGTACTGTCTAAGTGTTAGTGTTTGGGGAAACTACTCAGTATCTCTGTGATTCTATGTCTTCATTTGTAAAACTGGATACAGTAATAGTAAACATAGTTTGTTTTGTGCATTAAATGAGCTTAACAATTTTTTACTGAAGTATTAGGCACATAGTAAATTGCTTGGTAGTTATTGTCACTAATATAAGTGCTGCAGTTGTTAATATGATCTGTGTTATAATCTCACATTGATTCTTATACTGATCTTGACTCAGAATTTACAAATGTGGGGTTGGGAATATCATCCAATGATAGAGCAGTTGCCTACCATGCATGTGACGCTGGATTTAATTTCTAGAACTGCCAAAGCAGAAGTTACAAGTGTGACACCATGCATCCTCTTCTTTCTCCCTCCCCACTCTGCCAATTCTTAACTAAACAGTGAAGTTTGGAATGTAAGGTTTTTTCTGATTCCCTTGAAATTTATCTTTGTGAGTCTTGCTGAATTTCCGGTCAACTAAACAAGAACCTTAGTCTGGGACTAGAATCAGCATGGAACACTGGGCATTATCTAGGGAGATGAAAAATAGGAAGACCCAGAGATATATGTCTTAAGCAAAGCTTGAAAGCATGATGCCGTTTTCTTGAGTGGTAACTGGAGGCCCATTAATGAAGAACATTTGAGGGGCTGGGGATATAGCTCAGTGGAATAAGCGCTTGCCTAGCAAGCTCAGGGTCCTGAGTTCGATCCCCAGTACCGAAAAAAAAAAAAAGAAAAAAAGAAAAAAAAATGAAGAACATTTGGAAGGCTTAGAAGTTGTTTGAATAGTTTATGATTAATTGTCTGAGCAATTTTGCATGTCTATACCTATTTTCCTGAATATACAATTAGAAATTATCAATATGTAATGCAAAAACCATTGATGATTCCTGTCACCTTATCTGTAACTCAGATTCGATTGTACTATTCTTATGCTACTTTGTGTATGTTTGTGAATATCTTTTTTTTTTATACTTTTAAAATTAAAAAAAAAGTTGTTTGATATTGAAAGGAGACAAGACCAACAATTCAGGATGGAACATGAAGCCACATGGAGGTTTTAGGATCATTTTTTATGAGTGAGGTTAAAGAGGTTAGGAATAAGTCCATACGGATACTGGTTTCTTTAGTCGGCTTTTTCAAAGGTGCAGGATCCAAGAAACATAGAATTCATTCAAAAATAGTATTGAGCTGCAGCATTAGCCATCCTTGCTTAAAGTCTATTATTTCCTGTTGTCAGGCATTAAAGGCATTAAATACAAACTGAAGGTGCTTGCAATAAGCAGACATTGGTCATTAGAGATCTCATTTTGTAAGAAGTTGAGAAGTGTTCATTTATATTATTAATTAAATTTATTTTTACTGATAAATAAAACAAAATTTTACATATATATATATGTATACTGTGTATATGTTAATGAGGTAATGTGATGTTTTGATATATGGGTACTGTATGTAACGTGTAAATTGGGTTAAACATCTCTATCTCTTCAGAAATTTATCATTTCCTTGTGAAAGCTTTCCAAACTTTTTCTTCTAGCTTTTTGAAATGAAGTTACAATATTATTGCCATTAGTCATTTGACTGTACAACAGCACACCAAAACCCTTTTCTCCTATATAATTGTAATGGAGTAGCCATCGATCAAACTTTCCCTATCCCTCCCTGAGGGTAGAGAAAAGTGAGAGCCCCCTACTTTCCCCATACTCTGGCAACTATCATTCTACTTTCAATGTCTGTGGCATCTACTTTTTGTGTTCCACATATGAATGAGCTCACGTGGGGTATTTGTCTTTCTGTGCCTGGCTTATATATATTGACCTTGACTTCCATGCATGTTGTCACGAATGATAGGATTTCATTCTTTTTATAGCTGAATACTATTCCACTGTACATAGGTACCACTTTTTTAATCAATTCATATGTTGATGAACACTTTGGTGTATTCCATTTCTTGGCTATTTTGAATAGTGCTATAATAAATATGGCAGGGCTGGTGCCTCTTTGACATACTGATTCAGTTCCTTATAAACCCTATAATGTGATCATTGGCTCATATACTAGTTCTTAATTTCTTCAGGAAGCTCAATAGTGTGTTCTACAGTGGGTAGAACATTAATTTTTGCCACCAGCAGTGTGCACATGCTCTATTTCCTCTACATCTTCACTAGCACTTGTTACCTTTGTTTTCTGACAGTAGCCTTTGTAACAGGTATGAGATGATATCACTTGCAGTTTTACTTTACATTTCCTTGACCATTAGTGATGCTGAGCATTTTTCACATGCTCATTGGGCATTTGTCTTCTCAGAAATTTCTATTTAAGTCTATTGCCCATTTAAAATTCACTTTCTTTGTTTTTGTCATTAGGTTTTTGAGCTCCTTATAAATTCTAGCTATCGACCACTTGACTGTCAAATGGATACTTTATAAATATTTTCTCCACTTCTGTATGCTATATCTTTATTATGTTGATTTTTCCTTTGTTGCACAGAAGCTTTTTAGTTTGATATAATTCTATTTGTCTATATTTACTTTTATTTCTTGTAATGTTGAGTTTTTCTCCAAAAGAATCTTTTTCTTTTATAATATCCTGAAGCATTTCCTCTGTTTTCTTCTAGAGATATAATAGTTTCAGTTTTTACATTTGTCTTTAATCTATTTCATGCTGAATTTTCTAACAGGTGAGATTGGAGTCTAGTTTTATTCTTGTGCATGTGGTCATTCAATTCCCCAGTACCACTCATTAGAAGGGCTATTCTGTATGCAATGTGTGTTCAAAGGACCTCTGTCAAAAATTAGCTGTAGAAGGTTTACTACTAGAATCTCTACTCTGTTCCATGGGCCTTTATGCTTCTTTTTATGCCAATACCACGCTCATTTTGTTTATTAAATCTTTGTAGTATATTTTGAAGTCATATAGTGTAATCCCTCCTGTTTTGTTTTCGGCTCAAGATAGCTTTGGCTATTTAGCATTTTTTGTGGTTCCATATAAATGGATCACTAGGATTATTTTTTCTGAGTCTTTGAAGAATGCCATTGGTATTTTGATAAGTATTACACCGAATCTACATATTCCTTTAGGTAGTATGGACATTTCAAAAATATCAATTCCCTAATTCATGAACACACACAGGATGTCTTTCCATTTTTTGCCTTATTTAATTTATTTCATCAATATATTGCAATTTTATTTCAGACATCATTTACCTCTTTAGTTTTTCCTGAGATATTTTATATCTAGTATAAAATCTATTTCTTGATTTCGATTTCAGGTAACTTTCTATTAGCATATAACAATACCACTGATTTTTGTATATTAAATTTGTATCCTGCAAAATTGCTGAATTAATTTATTAGCTTAAATAGGTTTGGGATAAGGTCTTTGGGGTTTTCTATTTATTAGGTCATGTTATTATCTGCAGATAGAGACAATTTGAGTTCTACTTTAACAGTCTGGATCACATTTATTTCTTTCTCCTTCCTGGTTGCTCTGGCTGAGATTTCTAGCACCATGTTGAATAAAGTGGGTAGAATAGGTTTCCTGACTTGTTATAGATCTTAGAAAGATTTTAGCATTTCCCCATTCAATATAATGTTCTCTGTATTATAAGAGCCTTTTTGTTATGTTCAGCTACAATTTTATTCGCACCAATTTGTTCAACATTTTATTGAAAGCAACTTCTGATTTACATTTTTTTTTGGGGGGAACTGGAGATTGAACTCAGGACCTTGTGCATGACAGGCAGTCTACCAACTGAGCCATATCCCCAGCCCCGAAAACAATTTCTGCATGTATGGAAACAAATGTCATTTTTGTGCTTTGTCTTTTTGATATGCTGTATCACTTATTGATTTCTATACATTGAAACATCCCTTTATTCCTGGATAGATCCCACTTGATCACAATGTATAATTGTCTTAATTTGCTTTTGGATTCAGTTTGCTGTTTTTTTTTTTGAGGCTGCAGATAAGTTTATGAAGTACATTAGCATGAAATCTTTTCCTGTTGTGTCCACATCTGGTTTTGGTATCAGAGTAATGCTGGCTTCACAAATTATGTTTGGAAGAATTCCTTTTTCTTTAGTGTTTTGGAGCAACTTAAGTAGAATTAGTATTAGATCTTATTTAAAATTTTGAAAAGTCTATGCAGTGAAGTCATCTCGTCATGGATTTTTCTTTGATGGGAAACATTTTATTAATGATTGAATCTTGTTACTGGTTATTAGTTTGTCCAAATTTTGTATTTCTTCATGATTTAATCTTGGTATGGTATATGTCTCCAGGAAACTGTTTCTTTCAGGTTATCAAATTAGTTGATGTATAATTGTTCATGATACTCTCTAATACTCCTTTGTCAGTTGTAGTGTTTCCCTTTCTTTCTGATTTTACTTGAGCATTTCTCCTTTTCCTTAATTCAACTAAAACTTTATCTATTTTGTTTATCTTTTTGAAGAGCCAACTCTTTCACTGACCTTTTTATTTTTAGGCATTATTTTATTTTATTTTTTCTTTATTATTTCTTTCCTCTGAACTAATTTTGGATTTGGTTTGTTCTAATTTGTTTTGTAGTTTTTGAGAAGCAGTTACAGGTTATGTGAGATCTTATTTTTCTGTGTAGGTGTTGATTGATATACACTTGGCTCTTAGTATTCTTTTGCTTTATATTATATGCTTTGGTACATTGTGTGTCTATTTTAATTTGTTTAAATAATTTAAACATTTTTCTTCTTGACCTCTTGATCTATTGGTTGACCACCCACATGTAACTTGCTCAATTTGCATGTAGTTTTACAGTTGATATTTGATCCTGTTATGGATATTTAACTTTGTTGCTTTGTGGTCAGGAAATATACTTCATATGATATAAATATTTAAAATTTCTTGGAACTTGTTTGGTACCTATTATGTGATCTATTCTACACAATAGTCCATTCTGATGAGAATATATATTCTGTAGCCTTGGATTGAGTGTTCTGCAGTTCATTTGGTTCATTTAACTGTTGCTTCTTTGTTGACTTTTTGTGTGGATGATCCATCTATTGCTGTAAGTGTGGGTAGTAAAGTCTCCTAATATTATTATATTGGGGTGTGTCTCCCCTGAGGTCTAATAATTTTTGCTTTAAGTATTTGTGGACTCCAAAAGTAAATAAATATATTTCTATGTTGTCATTTCCTATTGCTCAGCTGACTATCACATAATAACTTTTCTTATCTCTAAAATATTATTTTATGTGATGTAATTATGGCTACTCCTGCTTCCTTGTGGATTCCATTTACATGATATATCTTCTTTCATTCCTTCACTCTCAGTCTCTGCATGCACTTAAAGTTGAAGTGAGTTTTGTATAACCAACGTATAGTTATATGTTGTTACTTAATCCATATTTACTGACATTCTATGATTTTTAGTTCAAGAGTTTAATCCATTTGCATTGAAGATAATTATCAAGAGCTATGTTGTTACTACAACTGATTGTAACTTGTTTTCTAGTTTTATTGTAGTTTATTTTTCTTCTCTTAAAGTTCTCTTTGTGATTAAGTCATTTACTCTAGTAGTACTTTTTTATTTGTTGCTCATTATATTGGGTTTTCCTATTGTGGATTTTTACTTTATGGTTACCATGAGGCTTACAAAAATAATCTTTTCATTTTTAGCTGGCTATTTGGAAATGACAGCAAGTCAATACAATTGTAAAGATAAGAACAGAAACAAAAAAGAAGCAAAATATATTAAGAAAATTCTATACTTGTGATTCCTTCCCACATCTTTATTTTCATATCCCAGTGTTATTCCATCTGTCTATGTTCCATATCTCTTAACATATTATTATAGCTAATATTTAAAAATATTTTGTTTTTAATCTTCATTGTATGATTATAAATAGTTCATATATCACATTTACAATACTAAGACACTGTGAACTTGTCTGTATAATTACTTTTACATATGAGTTTATACTTGCCTCTGTTTGATTCTTACTCATTAACATCCCTGTTTCAGTTTGGAGAACTTCCTTTAGCATTTGTTGTAGGACACATTTGGTGGTGATATATTCTGTCAGCTTTAGTTTTTTCTGGAGATGTCATTGTGTCTTCATTTCTAAAGGATACAGTGCAGTATTCTTTGTTGGCAGTTTTTTCCTTTTGTACTCTGAAAAACTCAGGCCATTATATGTGGCCTGTAAGATTTCTGCTGAGAAATCTGCTGATGGATAAATTGGGATATGTACATCTATGTGTTTTTCTTTATTTCTTACAATTTTGAGATGCTTCCTTTTATCTTTCTCCTGAGAGCTTATTGTCCTGGAGTAGACTTGATCACTTAAATCTGACCAGTGAACCTTGTTCTTCATGGAACTGGATATTTGTATCCTTCTCTAGTTTTGGGAAATTTTCTGTCATTAGTTTTTAAATAAGCTTTCTACCTCATTGGCACTCTCAATTTCTGCTTGGACTCTAATAACCTGAATAGTTGCTCTTTTAATAGAGTCTCAATTTTTATATAAGCTTTCTTCATTCTTCTTAATCCTCCAAATGTATGTTTTCAAGTATGCTGTCTTTCAACTCACTAATTCTTCTGTTTGATGTATCCTCCTCTTGATGTATTAGATCATATTTTTAATTTTGTTGAATATAATGTTGAGCTCAAAGATTTCTGTTTCATTATTAAAACTCACTTCCATCCCTCTGTTAAGTTTGTCTAATGGAGTATTAAATATTTTTTCTTTGTTTTCTTGAAGCTCATTGAGCTTCCTCAAAATAGTTGCTTTGAGTTCTCCGAGAGTTTGCCAGGCTGCTTATTCTTGCCAGAAATTCAAAGTAAGTTGTTTATTTTCCTGGACCCATAGTCACCTCCACTGTTTTAGCATTGGACAATCACTACCTGAGGATTGTCAAGAACATGCTGCTGGTGTTTTTCAGTGTTTCAGTACTAGAGGACAGTCCCATTCCAGGTTTGTCCCAAATACACTTTTTGTGTGTTGTTTAGAAAGGACCAGTAGACTACCTAGAAAGCATTGTCTGGCACTCTCTCTTGTGCCAGGATGGGCCCAAATGTCTCATCCACAGTTAATCGCCTGTGGCAAGGTACTATGGGATTCTTCCTGGCTCTGGACAGATTCACTATGGATGGACTGGCTATAGCCAGCTTATGGTTATTTCCCTTTTAGCTGTCATTGAACCACAATGAAGCAAACTTCCTTTTTCTCTACAAATTAGTATGAGATCAAAACTACTCTGTATAGCCAAATCTCTGTTGATATTTATATCTAGATGTTCCCTCAAAACCTAATAATCTCATAGGTGGAAGTTTGGGGAGATAACTGGGTCATGGCAGTGTGATACTCATCAGCTAAATATGATGTTGGGAGGCGAAACCTGGTTCAAAAATGTGGATCGCTGGGGATGTGGCTTGGAATGTTGTGCTTCTCTTGACTTCTCTCTGCTTCCCATTTCCTTATCATGAGCTATTTCCCCTCTGCCATGCCACCTTGCATTGGAGCTCACTATTGACTGAAACCTATAAAACTGTGAGCCCAATAAGCCTTTTCTCCTTTAATTTGTGGGGTTGGGTGTTGTGTCTCAGTGATAAGAAAGTGACTAAGACCATGAAGCCACGAGGTGAACAATGTTTTCCCTACCCCTTAGTTCCAAGAACTTTTGCTAGCAGACCAATTCGTCCTCTGCCTTCTATTGTAGCCCTCAAGTTGCAACTTGAGACTATGCTCAGAAGTGAAATAAATCAGACTCACATGTGTAAACATCATATTGTCTCCCTGGTGTGAGGCACTGTATAGCCCTCAGATTTTCACATCAGTTCCAACATAGAAACCTAGAATCATTTTTAATAACTGTTCATTCGTTTTGTTACTCTTTGCATAATCTTTCTAGATACTAGTCCTTTGCTATAGAGTTCACACATATTTTTGCCCATTCTCTATCCCAGTTTTCATGTTTTTAACACTCTATGTTACAGCAAAAGTTTTAAATTTCACACTTAAGTTCATGACTCTTTTTGAATTAATCTTTATCAAGTTTTTACTATATATCCAGTTATTTTAGAAAGAGATCATCAAATTCCTTCTGCACTTTTGTCAAAGGCAGTTGGGTACATTTGTATAGATCTATCTCTGGGTTCTTTGTTCTGTTTCTTTTATCAATATAACTGAACCTACACTGATATGACCCAATCTTGTTTACTATACTTGTGCAAGGTGTGACTAACATATACAGTGAATGTTCAACTTTTATTTATTTACCTTTTTTGGTCTTTTTGAGACAGGGTCTCACTATGCAGTTCAGGCTGGTATTTTTTTTTAATTTTATTTTAAAGACAAAAGAATGGAGACATATGACAATTATACAGTATATAGAAGGGAATTAGCACTGGATGTTGTATTACATAATGTTATCTTCACATTAGTTAACACAAAAACATTAAAGAGAAGATAGTAGGGAATTTGCACTGAATGCTGTACAATATAAAGTTATCTTCACTTCTGTTAATACAAAAACGATTGAGGAAATACAGAATTATAGAAAACATAGAAGGGAATTAGCTCTGGATGCTGTCCAACATAATGTTACCTTCACCTTTGTTACTCAGTTACACAGATGATGGCCCACTTGATCATTCAATTATTCTCCTCCCTCATCTCCGTTGCCCTACCACTCAATCAGTCATCTTCCCTGTGATAATAACTGCACTCCTGGGTTTATCTATACCCCTGGACTCTCGCCGTGGGAAGAGATATAGCTGCCTCAGACTATACTATAACATACATGGGTGTATACAAACTGCCATGGTTCGAGGTGGAAAAGCACATATGCTCACAGCAGACCGCCTGGCTCCACCCCGTCGCCATGCTATGGGTGGGGGAGGGTCCAGTCCATTGGGTGGCCTCAGTGGGGCCCTTAGTGGAGCAGCCCCACCCACAGTGGAGCAGCCTCGGGGCCCACAGGCGAGCAGCTGCAGGGCCCACTGTGGAGCAGCCGCGGGGCCCAGAGCGGAGCAGCCACGGGGCCCAGAGCAGGGCAGCCACGGGGCCCACAGCGGAGCAGCCGCGGGGCCCACTGCGGAGCAGCCGCGGGGCCCACAGCGGAGCACCCGTTAGGGCCCACCACGGAGCAGCCGCGGGGCCCACCGCGGAGCAGCCGCGGGGCCCAAAGCGGAGCACCCGTTAGGGCCCACCACGGAGCAGCCGCGGGGCCCACCGCGGAGCAGCCGCGGGGTCCACCGCGGAGCACCCGTTAGGGCCCACCGCGGAGCAGCCGCGGGGCCCACCGCGGAGCAGCCGCCGGGCCCACCGCGGAGCAGCCGCCGGGCCCACCGCGGAGCAGCCGCGGGGCCCACCGCGGAGCAGCCGCGGGGCCCACCGCGGAGCAGCCGCCGGGCCCACCGCGGAGCAGCCGCCGGGCCCACCGCGGAGCAGCCGCGGGGCCCACCGCGGAGCAGCCGCGGGGCCCACAGCGGAGCAGCCGCGGGGCCCACTGCGGAGGAGCCGTGGGGCCCACAGCGGAGGATCTGTGGGGCCCACAGCGGAGCAGCCGTGGGGCCCTCAGTGGAGTGGCTGCGGGGCATGCGCCCCTGTTGGGGTGCCCTGAGTGACCCATTTGGCTCTGTCCCGTTGCCTTGATGCCAGAGGCCCTTCCTTCTCCTCCCACCTCCTTCTGATCTCCAGCATTACCATTCCTCACCCCTTCCAGCTGGGCACCTGACGAACTTATGATGCTTGGTATAAGGGCTTGAAATCTCTCTGGCCCATTCTCACTGTGTTAGTTCAGGGTATGAACTGAGACTAAAGATTAGTTCTAGAATAAAGTTGGAGGATTTTTCTCGCATCTGCTGTATGGAGTATGTTGTTGCTTTACAGACTCCCAGTCTGCTGCTTTTCATCTAATCCATTGCTATGGGTTCATGCAAGGTTCATATGTGCTAGCTGTAAGGAGACCCTCTTGGTGCTCACATTAATAGTTCAGGGTGAGTCCTGAAGTCTGTGGGTTCATCCCATTGTTGCCAGGAACAGGAGGCACTTGTCTAAGCCCCCGAGACTCCAGGTACTCCCAGAAAGAGTTCAGGGCGGGATCTGAAGCCCAGTAACTCAGTTCATGCTTCCAGCCTAATGCTGGAGTGAGAAGGGCATGGGGCCGTGTGATCCACCTCCATCTGCAGGTCTCTCTTACTGTTGTGTCCCAGTTCCCCTTTGTTCCTTGGCTGGATCCCTGGGATTTCCTGTGGCTCTGGGGTCACTGCAGATGCACCCCACCTCTCCCCACTGGCAGCCGCCCATACCAACGCATATTCAATTAAAGAACTACAAAATTACACAGAATATAGAAGGGAATTATCTGTGAATGCTAATTTACCTGATGTTACTTTCCCAATTATTACTCTTTATACTGGTGGTTTCTCGCTTGAAAATTCAAATTCTTTCCTCCCTCATCTCCATTGCTCTACCACATACTTCTGAACTCTCACCTTGGGAGGAGACATAGCTGCCTCAGACCATACTATACAAGCTGTCCTGTTTGGGGGGGGAAAGCACCCATACTCATTATGGACCGCCTGTCTCCTCCCCGCCGTCGTACTGCATAGGCTGGGGGTGGAGGTGAGTGGGTTCTGTTCGTCCTCTATGGCGTCACTTGTCAACCCCTGGTGGGGCCGACTGGGCCCATAGAGCCGCCCATGGATGGAGGGGCCACCCGGGCCCGCAGAGCCGTCTGCACCTGCAGCTGGTGCCTGTACTCCAGGTCTGCTGCTCTTTATTAAACGTGGTGCTATGGATTCTTGCAAAGTTCATATGTGTAAGCTGTAAGTAGGTCCTCTTCATGTTGTTAATAGTGTGGAGTGAGTCCTGAAGTCCGTATAATTGTCCCATTATTGACAGGAGAATTTGTTGATTACTCCCGCCGCCTAGTCTCTCCGTGTTCACAATGAGATTTCAGGGTGGGAGCTGGAGCCCGGCACCTAGGCTCCTGCTTCCCGCCTGGTCCTGGAGCACAGTCGCAGCTCCCTCTGCTGTCTGCTCCATTCCCTCAGGGCCGCTGCCTGGCCCTGCTGCTCCCCACTCACCCAGTAAAGGGGTGGGGGAGGGGATCGCCTCGGGGCAGACGCAGGGTCGGGTGCAGTGAGCTGTGTGCTATTTAGACTGATTCCATCCTGTCTCCTGGTGCCGATTAGGGATGTTTCTGCAGGATCAGGTTTCTGTTTCCGTGGGTGTTGTAATTTCTCGTCTTTGTCCTGGATTCGACTACTTTTTTTTTTTTTTTTTTGCGGTACTGGGGATCGAACTCAGGACCCTGCGCTTGCTAGGCAAGCGCTTATTCCACTGAGCTATATCCCCAGCCTGGATTCGACTACTGCTCCCGTCCGCCATTGCATCTTCTTATAGCTACGCTCTCT